>JACEGR010011869.1:0-13395 GCA_014170235.1 Listronotus bonariensis | reverse complement strand
CTTTGGGACCGAGAAAATAACCCCTAGGGGCCGGAAATCGTGTTTCAAACGTAGCCATGACAACAGTGATATTTTCAGGTACATTTCAATTCTGAACCTTACACTATGCGCAAAATGTTTGGCCTATTGAAATTCCCAGTTTGGGACCAGAAAAATAATCCCCTAGGGGTAAAAAATCGTGTTTCAGACGTAGTAATTACAACAGTGAGATTTTTATGTACTTTTAAATTTTTTAGCTTAAATTGCGCTCGACAGGTTTATGTCCAAGTTTCAAGTCCTAAGGGTTCATTTTCCCTGATCCCAAACTGGGTATTTCAACGGCCAAAAACTTTTCGCGCATAGTTTAAGGTCCAGAATTTAAAAGTACATGAAAATAGCACTGCTATGATTGCTACGTCTGAAACACGATTTTCGGGCCCCTAGGGGGTCATTTTCCCTGTCTTTAGCGGACGCTAAATTTGGATGACCCTGTATACTTTAAAGTGGTATACTTAAATGTCTTAAATACTAATTATATTAGGAATTAGTAGTTATTTTAAATTAAAAAATTTAATAGCTTAAAACGTTAATTTATTTTATGTTAAGCCAACAGCTTTTACCTATTTACTTGGTAGCTAGTGATAGTCCAATAAGAAAAATAAATTTACGGCTTAATGTTTAAGGATGACTTACGCCTAAGTCATTAGATTTTTTGTGTTAAATCAAAAGCATCTTTTTTAAAGGCCTTGCACTAGACTTTAAGAAAACGTGCTAAAAAATAAAATAACTTTCAAAACTAAAAAATAATGACCAAAAACAATTTTTAGTACAGGTGAAGAGCCCTCTAGCTGCACACAATCGATATGAATTATTTCTAAAATGATGGAGAGCAATCGACTAAAGTCAAATTTTCTTGCTAACCGTATTCATTGGAGTGGTTTAAACCGTATTCGAAAATGAAGATATAAACACGAGAATCAAGAAAATGTAGAATTTTAAAACCGTTGCGTCACAGCTTAATAAGCTTTTAGATTTATGATTATGATTTTAATTTTTGGGGTTAATATGTACTTTAGTTTACACCGAATATAAAAATGTTTCAATTTGCCATTTACAATCATGGTTAAAGTTTACAAAAAATGGCCGAAACAAAGTTTTTAATGAGTTCGATGCATAGGCCTGCTCGACTTACCAGAATTAAGCAGAACTTTATTGTTTTTAAACCATTGTCCGCGATGTATTTAAACACGGTAAAATACGTGACGTATATGACGTCACTGTTTAGCAAGAAAATGTAATATGTTTAAAATGTTTTGAACCGTATGAACCAACAAAAAATGGCTTAAGTCTATTTTTTTAAAAACGAATCACATCGGTTGTTGCTTAAGCAAACAATTTAAAAACCAGCATTGTAAATTGAAGCTTTAGGGTTGTTAATGAAAACCAATGAAAATTAAAAAGTAAATATTTATGAAACTTTAAAGATTTATGGCCGTTACTTGTGGTTACACGTTGAGCCAAATGAAAGGTTTTCGGCAAGTACAGAAAAATAAAACCTGGAACGATTGGTCATCGCATCAGAAAATGTTTACATGCCGGCATTTTTCGTCTAAATTCGACCTGTTAGTGTGCTACCGTGTTTATTTGGCTAAAGGTTATGTATACTTATAGAGGGTGGCCATTTAAAAATGAAACAGAGCCAATTTTAAGCACTTCCAGGTCATAAAAGAAAAAATGCTTGAAACAGTGAAATTTTTTGCCATTTTCACACCCTAAACTGCAACCGTCTAGCAGTTGTGAAACTCACCTTCAAAATCTTAAATGTAAATAGGGGTTAAGTGATATTATTTTGAAAGTTTCTTGACCCTCATTACAGCTGCAAAATTTCAACTCTTGAATGCTATTATTTTCGTTGACATGACAATTTGCCAAAATTTTGATTTTTTAACGAACAATATAATATATATACTTGTAAGAGTAAGTTACTTTACACTAGGAGGATATAATAAGGGGTTAAACCATTTTCAAAACAAGATATTAATAGAGGTGTGACTTACCCCTTAAATTTAAGAGTGAATCACACCCTTTACCAAAAGATGCTGTTAATATCAAATTTTAAAGATCATTTAACCCTTATCATATCCATTAAGTTTAAAAGTAGCTTACTCCTACAGGTTATACATTTAAAATATAAAAATAAAAATTTTAACAAGCTGTCATATCAACGGGAATAAGATCAGAGACTTCAAACTTGGTAGTTGTAATGGGGGTCAACAGACTAAAACTAGAGTGCCCAAAATTAGCTCTGTTTCTTTTTTTTTTTTTTTTGGACAATCGACAAAGGCTAAAAGCCTAAATTCTAACGTATCGTGTGTGTCTTAAGCGAGGTAAGAGAGAGTTTGTTGACAAGGAACTTAAATACTAAAAAGGTTTGGGAGGGAAGGAAACACCTCCGCCGGCAACATGTTTCACATTCTAGAAACTCTAGGAATAAAAGAACGAACAAACTGGGAAGTTCGGGGCCTGTCTAGTTGAACTGTATAGGGAAGTACAAGCGTGGCACCACAAGTTTCTCTGTTGAAAACCGTGTGGTGGAATTATACTGAACAATTTTTCAGAGCAGAAACTGTGGAATTACCCATAAAAACCTATAAATTTTCCTCAGGCAGACGATGGGCAAGAGGCCTTTCTGTAAGTGAAGAATCATTAATGACGCAAACAGCTCTTCTTTGAATGAAATTAAGAATGCTAAGGGTTGTGGGGGACGCCATGCCCCAGATATGAGAACAATATTTTAAAGGGGGTCGGACACATACAAAGTGTATATGTTAAGAAGGGAAAAAATACTTTTGGCTCGAAAGAGAACTCCAAGCTTCTTTAAACCTGCCGTAGCCAAGGCCGTACCTAAGATTGAAGGTCAATATTTAGGACATAAGTGTGATTTTAAAAGTGAGGATCTTTTTTTTTGCTCTTCAAAATTTTTTATACCTTAATTTACATTTTATTGTAGGGAGGCAAAACCTTTTTGCACGACAGCGCAAGTCACCCTAGAAACGGTCCTGGCTGTAGCTATAGATACAATGTGTTTATGCCAATAAGGGTTATTCTTAAATGTGACGCCCACAAGATTGAAAGTGTCTTTTCTCTGCAAAACTTGGCCACTTATAAGTAAAGCTTATGGCAAACAGCAAGCGCAACGGGACAGCAGCGCGGCATCACCGCGTTTTAATACATTGAATTTATGTCTAGCGTCATGTCGCCGTCCAGCCTGGCGTGTCATGGACGTGTTTTCGTATGCCATTGACGCGCTGATGTCCCGCTAACGTCACGTCGCGCTAGCTGTTTGCCGGAAGCAGAAAGGGTATGTACTTTATGACTTTTTTCGCGACAGGAAACATGATTTTCGTTTTCATTAACCCTCTTTGTGAGCTGTGTATTATTTACTTAAATTCCTTATTTCTATCCTTAATATAAAAAAAAACACGTAGTCGTATTTTTTAAAGGTTGCTTAAAAAGCGTTGTTAAATGAATTAAAGAACGAAAATGCAATTTTTTAATTCCATTAAAATTTTCGCTTTCTTCACCTTAGAAACCAACGCCACAAGAATGAGTTTTATTCGCTCGACTGGGTTATTTATAGTGTTAAGATACACTTTTAATTGTTTTATAATAAATTAGATTTCCATTAAGATTTATAGGACGTTACACAAACAAGGAAAGTACTTTATGCACTTATCCTGCGAGTAATTTGCACATTTTGTTATTTTTTTACAAAGTGACGTATCTTATGATCCGTAAGCCAGCAACAGATTTTCGTGACAGAGTGCTAAAAAAATGATTTATAAAGGGGTCCCAATAGGAACGCAAATTTTTAATTGCACGGCATTTTATTTTTATCGCAGTAGGCCAAAAAAACATATGATAAGAATAATGTAAACAGTTTGCGATTAGTAGCCATGGAACAATATACGGTCGAACAACGAATTATTATTGTTAAAACACACTACAAATATGGAGAATGTTTTGCGGAAACAGTTCGTAAATTGTGTGGTCGGTCGACACAATGCGCCAAATCACACAACCGTTCAAAGACTAGTTAACAAATTTGAGCAAAATGGTTCTGTGGTGGACGTAAAAACACCAGTGCGTCACCGTACTAGTCGCTCTGTTGAAAACATTGCCGCAGTGCGCGAAAGTGTTGGCGAGAATCCGGGAACATGTATCCGTTATCGTGCACAGCAGTTGCACATTACAAAGAGCACTACCCATCGAATTCTCACAAAAGATCTTCATTTCCATGCTTATAAGATTCAATTAACTCAAGAATTGAAGCCATTGGACCATGCGGCACGCCGTACATTTTCTTCTTGGATATTGCAAAAACAACAAATGGATGTCGATTTTTCTAAGAAAATTCTGTTTACCGATGAGGCACACTTTCAATTTAATGGCTTTGTTAATAAGCAACATTGCCGGATTTGGGGCGAAGAAAATCCTAGAGTTATTCATGAGAAGAAAATGTATCCATTAAGAGTCACTGTTTGGTTCGGACTTTGGGCAGGTGGAGTAATTGGACCGTACTTCTTCGAGTGCGAGGCAGAAAATGCAGTTACCGTGAACAGCGAACGCTATCGTAACCTGCTCACTGAATTTTTATAGCCCCAATTGAATGGTATGGATACGGAAGCTATGTGGTACCAACAGGATGGTGCGACATATCACACTACACGCGAAGCTATTCAGTTGCTGCAAGAAAAGTTTCCCGGTCGTGTAATTTCACGGAATGGAGACCGAAACTGGCCAGCAAGATCGTGCGATTTAACACCTTGTGATTTCTTTCTTTGGGGTTTTTAAAAATGTCACGTATACGCTAATAACCCAACAACAATCCCACAGTTAAAGAATGAAATTAGACGTGTTTTTAGGGAAATTGAGCCACAATTGTGTGAAAATGTTACTGAAAATTTCTTAAATCGAATAAGAGCCTGTCATCTAAGTCGAGGCGGCCATTTGCCGGATATTACCTACTTTTCACGTTTAATTGCAGTGTATTAGCTTTATATTAAAATATAAATAACACTAAGTTCAAAATAAATTATGACTTTTATTTCACAATTAAAATGTGCGTTCTTATTAAGACACCCTTTATTATACCTAAAACAAAAATGATTTAAAGAACATGAGTATAATCAAAGACAATTATTGTAGTTTCACTATAGACTCCTAGAACAATGCTAAATTTTTGGTTATTCTTTGGACGCTGGCTTGGCTGAATTTATAAAGCGGCAAATTATACACACTGTCTACGTGTGTATACTCAATGGATACACGCTTCATAAATTCCACGAAGCGAGCGTCCAAGCTGATGACCAAAAATTTATCATTGTTCTGGGTGTCTATAGTGAAACTAAAATTGTCTTTGATTATACTCATCTTCTTTAAATCATTTAAATGAAACACTTTGTATATTAGTTTAGTTTTGGATTGTAGAAAGAGAAATAACATAAATTTTATCAACGATACCTATACCAAAAATATAAGGTTTTTAAGATATTTAGGATTTTTGAAACATTTTTGACAAAAATAAAATTTTAATATGTCCTACCTTACTTACGCTTGACTTTGTTTATTATGTTAGATTGCTAGAATATTAACTGTACCAATTTTTTTACTAGAGTTTATACAGGGTGTTTACAAATTATTATAATATTTAAAATAAATGTCTAGGCACCTTGTATAATTTCTACAAAAAAAATTAAATGGAGGTGATTTGACACTTTAAATTCTAGCAATCTAACATTATACTATATGAGCAGAGTTGGGCAGAATACTGAAAATCGGTATTCGAATACCGAATATTTGAATACTTGAAAGAAAAAAGTATTCGAATATATGAATACCCGGAATCGGTATTCGAATACAGGAATCGAAAAGCTTCGAATACTACTAAACAAAATAAACAAAACCTATGACAAAATGACAAAATTGAAGAGCAAAAAAAAGGTACGCACCTCATTTTTCCCTATTTTCTTTCCCTTTTGTTATTCAAATCATGACAATTTTAGTATTCGGATACTACTTACACTTTTGGTATTCGAATACTCGGAACGCCGGTTCAACAAAATAAACAAAACCTATGACAAAATGACAAAATTGAAGAGCAAAAAAATAGGTACGCACATCATTTTTCCCTATTTTCTTTCCCTTTTGTTATTCAAATCATGACAATTTTAGTATTCGGATACTACTTACACTTTTTGGTATTCGAATACTCGGAACGCCGGTATTCGAATACTCAAAAAATATTCGTCGAATACTTCTAAAGTATTCAAATACAGAATACCGAATACTGATTAAAAAGTATTCTGCCAAATACCGAATACCAAACACACAAATGTATTCGAATACTATTCGAATACCGGCAAAAAGTATTCTGAATGCTATTCAGAATACTGAGTATTTGAATACGACCCAACTCTGTATATGAGCAAGCAGTTTTGGTACATAGGCTAGTAATATAATAAACAAACAAGCAGTATTAGATTTTTGGTATTAGTCACGCATGTTTATATGCCGGCATTTAGTTAGATTGTCTCTTTTCGCTTTTGTTTAGCTCCACCTGTATATTAAAATTTTGTTATAGTCAAGATTTTTTCAAAAATCGTGAATATCTTTAAAACCTTACATTTTTAATAAAGGTATCGCTAATAAAATTCCATATTCCAAATTCATACTCTGTTTTTATTGCTATAATTCAAAAATAAACTAATAAACGGGGTGGTCTATTTAAAAAAAAACAAGTTTATTATATATCTTTTTTTTGAGCACTTTGTACAATTCCACCATCGGAGACGCAGCTGACGCTCACAACGATTCATGTACAACCCTCTTAAAGTATTTTATGAGTTTTGGACTAAGGAAATAACTAACAAAATTTGGCACCTGGCTCACGGTCTGTCAAATTAATATTTTGATTTTGACATAGTAGATACCAAACACATTTACGTTACAGTATATCGAACTACTAAAAATATATTATAGAGGGTGTCTCTTAAAGGTCTGTTTAAATTTCTACCATAAATTTCTTGAACCAAAATACAATGATCTAACGTAATTTACCTTGATCAAAAAGTTAATCGTTTGCAAGAACAGGGTGTAAAATTTTGTATTTTATTTTAACTCTTTTTGAATATCTTATTTATTTGTTATAAGAATTTTTCCTACAAAATTCAATAGTAAAACGTTTTTTAGAGTGGGGAATCAAAATATGCCAATGTTTTTGTCGTAAAATATAGAGGAGTCACCTGCAGTCCTTTGCTTAATAAACTTTTTAACTAAGGCAAATCGTTATTTTTGGCGTAGGGAAATTGTAGTACCATTTTGTACCAGACCTTTTAAGAAACCTGAGTGGCCTTAATTTAGCGTAAAGGAATGCCAAGAATTTTTTATGTGAAATAAAACGTTAATCTAAAATATTTTAGAAACCATTGCTCGCAGCGATATTTATCACGTATGACGTTTTTATGCAAAAAATATGGAAGAATAGAAATAATAATCTACCGGAATCATGATATACCAAGGCACAAAAAATAATGACACTTTGAATAAAAGCAAAGTAGGTACTGCATGCGGCTTCCTAACAGCAAAAATATGAGTAGATTTCCATTCCTCACTTTAACAAAACTCCGTATA
Organism: Listronotus bonariensis; assembly: GCA_014170235.1. NCBI lineage: Eukaryota > Metazoa > Arthropoda > Insecta > Coleoptera > Curculionidae > Listronotus > Listronotus bonariensis. The sequence continues at coordinate 5,724 of JACEGR010011869.1, read as the reverse complement.
CCAAATTTTGTAAAAAAATCCATAATGACACCCTATGTCTCGCAAACAATGAACTTTTCGACTAAGGTAAAATGCTTTAGATCATTGTATTTTGGCCCACGAAGTCTATATATGGTAGCATTTTGTACAGACATTTTAGAGGCACAGGTTAGGACAAAAATACATACATATATTTTTTTATGATTCAACGTGTATATTATATAACTAATAAAAAGATATTTGGCTACGAGTTTACTAGCAAGCCTATTAGTTTCTTAAAAAGTGTTGCACAATATTGATATTTTGGTCAAATTTATGGTTGGATGGGATGCAAATTTTTTATATAGATTTATTGTGGCAGATTCGGTTTAACCGAAAGTGCTATCTCTAAACCTAATAGTTTAAGTTATTAATTGTGAAACGTTAAAAAATATATATTTTTCTTCGCTATTTTTAAGACAACCTAGCGTGTAACTATTATTATCTTAAAAACTATAAGGTTTAAAGAAAGGTCATTATTAACAAAAATATAATATAATAAGATTTATTAAATATGTTTTAAAATCGCCTTTTTGACATCATTTCTTTTTTAATAAATCGAATAAAACGGCGGTTATCTTGACATTTTTAAACGCCATTTATTTAAGAACTTATTAAGATAGGTTTATACCATATATACATATGGTACATGTTTTTTCTTGGAACTGCCTGAAGATTTTATGGATTATGGAAAATATGTAGAGTGTTCTATTTAAAATAGCAAAGTTAGGAACACTGTCTGTTAAACCGGATGTGCAACAATAAATCTATATAAAATTTGCATCCCATCCAGCCATAAATTTGACCAAAATATCAATATTGTGCAACACTACAAAATATAGGCTGTAAACTCATGTTAAAACCTTCTTTTATTAGTTATATGGCCTGCGCGTTGAATCATAAGCTAGTAGTATGTATTTTTTGTTAAATATCTGTACAAATAGCACCACCATTAATTGTCTAAGCATTTACAGGGTTCATTGCGAGCGAGCTGGGCTAGTTTTTGCTAAAGAACTTATTATACAGGTTTTATTAGTAATTGAATACTGCATTTTAGCATTCAGAAAGTGATAAACGGTATCATGATTCCCATATTTCTATTATTTCCTTATTTTGCAATAAACGTCGTACGTGACAAATATCGCTGCGGGCTGGGTTTTTCTTTAGTTAACATTTTCACATGCAGAGCCAGCGGCATTCTGCACAGTGAGATTAGAGCATTTCCCTTGCATGCTGTTGCTGGTAAAGTTTGTGCTGCTCCTCTGTTTGACAAATGTGAACCCATACAAAGCGTTTTTGTTGGGCAGGAAAAAAACTCTTATAGCTGGAAATAGTAAGTATTCCCAGGTCAAACCGTACAGGTACACCTAACAGGCGTTAACACGATCAGGCAGTGCCACGTTGGGTCATTGTATTTTGGTTCAGCTTACCTCGATAAGAAATTTAAGCAGACCTTTAAGAAGACACCCTCTTATAATATATTTTGAAGCGGATCGGCTGCACCTGTAACATAAGCGGCATTTTGGCTCTACATGTTCAATCAAAATGTCCAGGTACTGTTGGTTATTTCGCAGTCAAACTTTGGAGTACATGTAGTCATTGTGATCGGCTAGTTGATGTGGAGAGTATTTACAAAAATTAACAAAGACTTGTTTTTTTTAATGAACCGCCGCTGATAGTTTATTTTGAATTATAACAATATAAAAAAGCAGAGTATAATTTGGAGTATGGGAGGCACATTGGCATTACTGTAAAATGTAGGTTTAAGGGTATTCGATTTTTGAAAAATCTTGATGTACAGGTGAACAAAAAGCGAAAATAATCAATGCTGACATGCTCGTATGCGTGACTATACCAAAGTATTACTACTGTTTGTTTATTACAACATATTTTCGAAGCTGCTTTGCTCCTGCTTCCACGGGGCCCGAATAGTTCAAGCTGCTCCGGTATTCTGAGTTGGCATTCAATGCGACAGTATTCCACAAATACATTGTGTTTGTATTCGGCTGGCAGAACTCTTACAATCGGTATTCGGCATTCCCCGAGGCATACTTTAGAGAAGATATTTTCAATTCGGCGGATATTCAGTACCAAGTCATCGAGCTACTAAAAATTGATCATGATTATAACAAGGAAGAAAACAGAGGAAGAAATGATATCTCAGGCTGGAACTGTTTGTTGAACCGCGTTATATTCAGTACCAAAGAAATATGAAATTATATCCAGGTATAAAATTGTCATGTTCTGGGGAAGATGAGGAAGCATATACACGCTTTCTTCAATTTTGTCATTTTTAATCATGGGTTTTGTTTATTTTATTTAGTAGTGATGACTTTTACTAATTCGATCAGATATGGGTTCACGGCGTATTCTATATTCAGTCTTTTTCTTTCAGTATTCATTCGACATTCATTCAGTATTCTTAACTCTGCTCGCCTGTACTAATTATATTGTTAGTTCCCAGGGTGACTATCACTCGTTGTTTTTGTGAAATATATACGAAGTGCCTTGATACCAATATTATAATATTTGTGAAACTTATGTCGCTCAATGGCCCGGTAGCTATTCTGGCATGATAGGGTCAAGCTGCTGAAAGGCAGAGGGCATGTAAGCGCATTTTTGTCGTGATCCTAACTAGAGCCTTGTATTTTGAGCCTTGAAATCACATCGTTGATAAAATTTATGTCTTTCTGTAATCAAACTAAACAGTATGAGAAGTGTTTCATTTAAATGATTTAAAGGAAATTGGTATAATCAGAGACAGTTTGGTTTCACTATAGACACCCGGAACAATTTTTACGGTCATCGGCTTGGACATCGCTTCGTCGCCGCCAGAGAAGCATTGTGAGTACAGTGTGTACCTGAACTACCGCTTTCTGTTTTCAATAAAAATAACCAAAGTTAGCATTGATAGGAGTGGTAGTAATTACAGCCAATTGATAACGATTACTCATGTTCTTGGAATCATTTTTGTTAGGCTAAAGAAATTTATTCTTGAAGAACGCACATTTTACCCAGGCAATATGTAATTGACGAGTCAACCCCCTCAAGCACAGCATATAAAAACTAATGCACTGCAATTAAGCGCACTGGAAGCAATATCAGGCTATTTTCGCTACGATTGTCACAGAAAATTTTCGGCCCTTTCACACAGCTCAGTGCTTCCCGTCTAATTTCGTTGGCTTTAACTTTGGCAATTGTCAGCGGCATTGATAAAAACTTAGTGCAGTGTTAAATCACGATCTTGCTGGCGGTTCTCCATTCCGGCAATTGACAGCTACGGCACTGGCTAGCTCGCGTCCAATGGTGTTGCAATATCCCGCCATTCAATTGAATATAAGGGGTCAGTGAGCAGCGTTTACTACGCCCTCGCCTTCAGTGCTGATCCCATGCCACCTGCAAAGTCAGGCAATGATAATGGACTGCATTCTTCTCATGAACTAACTCTAGGCACGCTGCCCCAGGTACATGTGTTTAACATTAACAAGGCCATTGGGGTGAGAAGTGTGCCTCATCGGTAAGCAAAATTTTCTTAGAAAATCGACATCCATTGTTTATTTTGCAATATCAGAAGAAAATATTACGGCGTGCCCCCGGATCAATGACTCAATTCTTTTGAGTTGGTGGTATCTTATAAGCATGGAAATGGCCTTTGTGGCGTGGGCGTGTGCCTGGCGCGATATTGCGGCTGCTGTGCTGGCACGAATTGCAGGTGATCACCTTCGCGCGCTGCGGCAATGTTTAACAAGACAGGCTGACCGAACTTACCTTCAATGCAGGGTGTTGGCTAGTCTTTTGAACGGTTGGCGTTTTGGCTTTGACCGACCACACGGTTTGTTTCACAAGAGAAACATCTCCTTATTTATATTGTTTTAATAACTTGTTGTTCGGCTACATATTCCTGACACAAACTTCCCACGATATTCTTATCATGTGTTTTGACCTACTGCAAAAGCACAAAATGCCGTGCAGTTAGAATTTGCGTTCAGTTGCAAATCATTTTTTTTAACTGTCACGAAAAATAACTTTTACAGATCATAGACCATCTTTTAAAAAGCGGCAAGGCATGTGCTGGGAGAATTACTCGCGGGACATGCATTGGCGTGGAATGCAATTCCAGCAAAGCGGTAGTAACGTCTGGCCTTATAACGATCATTTCATTCTTACAATGACGTTATTTCTAAGGTGAGCAGGCTGTGGGGGAGCCAATTGCATTTCGTGCTTTGGCATTCATTTAACAACATGACTTATGCTTTCAAAAAGCTACTGCGTGTTACCTGTGAACAGAAACAAAGAATTTAGGCAAATATTTACAGCTCACAATGAAACGAATCTGTTTCCCATTAAGCGAAAAAAAAGTCATGGGCGCACTGCTGCTCCACGGCAAACGACTTCAGCGCGGCGTGTTCGTTGAGACATCCGGCGTCAGCACAGCACCTCACATGTTGCCTCGGAAGGTCGGCACCATGGGCACCTGATTCAGTGTGATCCGCGGTGATGCGCTTGCTGTTGCCCAAGCTGCCTGAAGTGACGGGCCCTTTCTGTGGGCGTGCATCACGCCCATAAGCTGCGTTGCAATCTGTAGCCCGGCCAGACACGCTGAGCCACTAGCACCTCCTACAAATGTGGAAATTAGGTATAAGAAGACTGACTACTTTGCGCATTATTGAGCGGCTTCAGGCGCACGGTACGCCCGGCTCCCGGCTGCCCAAAGAAGGTCTTTCGACAAAATGTTTTCCTTTACATTCCTGCCCTTTAATATTGATGACTTACAATGTTGATTTGCTCTATCATGTGCAACACTGGCGCGTTAATTTCATTCAGAAGAGCATTTGCCAGAGCCCTTCGCCTTTCTTGCTATGCGTCTGCCTGAGGAGTATAGGTGCATGAATTGTATTCAGTTTTTCTGCTTTCTGTGTTCGTCTATGTACGCGATTTTCGGCTGCCTATTGATTGCCGCAGTTCAGCTAGATTTGAAGCCCGGTTCGTTGGAATTTAACATTCTGGGTTCTAGAGGCTTGCATCGATCTTCCTCCCAAACCTTTTGGTATTTGAGTTCTTGATCGGCTGTTCTCTTACCTAAACTTGGATTACACGCGATGACCAGAGGCCAGACTTTTTGGCCTTTTGTCATTGTCCCAAAAAAAAGAAAGGAAACAGGCTGAGGCGCAGGCATATTTTGTCTGTTGACCCCACGGCTACCGGTTTCAGTCCTTATTCCCGTTGATATATGACTGACTTTTGTTAAAACTTTTATTTTTACATATTTTAAATCTTTATAACCTGCAGGAGTAAACACTTTTGGAAACTGATAATATGATAAGGAGTTAAAAAAATGATCTTTAAAGCTTGATATTAACTGGCATCTTTGTGGGAACTGTGATTCATAGCAGGGGGTGAGATCACCTCTGACCTTTTCCATAACTGTTTTGAAAATGGTTTAACACTGTATCACCTCACAGTGCTGAATGTACTCTTTGGCTGCTGCCATATTGCTATTGTTCGTTAAAAAATCAGGGCACGACAGCGGGTATGATAACGAAATGGCATTCAGAGGATTGAGGCTTTGCGGGGTCGAGCTTTCAGGCACTATTATTTGCATTGAGATTTACGAGGTATTCCTGGCTACTAGACGGTGCAGGCCCAGGTATTGAAAATGATTCGCCAATTCAAGCATTTATGACTGAGTGCAAAACAACAACGTAA
>JACEGR010011868.1:0-13399 GCA_014170235.1 Listronotus bonariensis | reverse complement strand
AGCAATTGTTCGGACGTGTCTCGAAAAAAGTTGAATTGCGGTGCCCTCATAACTTGGTGCTGGATCATCCGAAATCAAAAATCAAAGTTCATTCGTTAGATAATAGTTTTCCCCAGGTAACGCTGTCGAGTTTTTTGTTTTTCCAAATTTTTTTCATTTTTTCGAACACTTTGAAGTGAAAAACACAATTTTGTGGGAAAAATCGGCTAATTTGTTATTGCAAAATCAAAATTATGAAAAAAAAACTCAACAGCGTTACCTCGTAAATGATGTGCAGAAATAGTGTTTAAAATTTCAAAAGGATCGGTGCAGTAGTTTTGGAGTTATCAGGGGCACCGACTTTGAAAACGTGAGTTGTAAATTAAATACCTTACCCCCTTAAGATAGATATGTACGTTCTAATTATTATAATGTTTATTATCAGCCTAAAAATACAGTCAATTATTTTTAATGGTGTTGATAAATAAAAAAATCGGCTTAGTTTCAATGTTATACGGTTTTTTTACTAAATAATTATTTATTTAACATCATTTACAGTACGGTTATTGATAAATAAATTTATACAGTGTGTCCTGTCAAAATAAAAAATCTTTGAATATAATAGGGTGTTCATTTAAAAACTTTCACCAAGTTATCTTCGAAAGGAGACAGATTTGAGAAAATCGCCGAAACACGTCAAGATATTTATTGAGGGGGAACGTTTTTCACAAAAATTGGACGGCGCCCCTTTAACCTCTAACCATCAGGGCCACCACCCCAAAATTCTTAAATGAGAAGGCGGGTCGAGTGATACATCATCTTATAGCTCCTGACGAGTACTTCATAACCCTAGAATATGAAGTCAATATCTTCACCCATTACAAAATGGCGGTACTTTAAAAATTACCTAAATACCTGATTTGGATGGCCATATTTCCGAAACTAATAAAGTTAGATGTACCTAATGTGCTGTTTTCTTAAAGCTCTTTCAAAGGTCTTTTTAATGGTGATACTGGTAGTAATATACAAGGTAGAAGAAAAAGTACATATTTTTTTATTTAAGAACCCTGTATATTATTTTACCATTAAAAAGATCTTTAAATGAGCTTTAAGAAAATACCACATTAAGTACATCCAACTTTATTAGTTTCGGAAATATGACCATCCAAATCAGGTATTTAGGTAATTTTTAAAGTACCGCCATTTTGTAATAGGTAAAGATATTGACTTCATGTTCTAGGGTTATAAAGTCCTCGTCAAGAGCTTTAAAATGATGTATCACTCGACCCGCCTTCTTATTTAAGAATTTTGGGGTGGTGGCCCTGGTGGTTAAGGGGTTAAAGGCGCCCCGTCCAATTTTTTGTAAAAACGTTCCCCTCAATAAATATCTTGACGTGTTTCGGCGATTTTCTCAAATCTGTCTCTGTTTCGAAGATAACTTGAGTGGAAAGTTTTTAAATGAACACCCTGTATGCTCTATATTGGTTAGGCGGATTCATTTATTCAATGGTCTTTTGTCACCTGAACCAAAATAAAGAAAAAAACCCCGAAAAACACAAAAAACTCTAATTAAGAAACGACGTTTTGATGGCATGTTTGTCACCGTTGTCAAGTTAAAATTAGGTTAAAAATTAATGTAATGTAAGAAATTAATATTTAAATATAAAAATGATTAAAATTTTAGGCTGTTTTTTGTTATGCATGCAAACTCTGAAAATGTCGAACTATTTTCAGAGTTTGTATAACAAAAAACCTTAAATTTTAATCATTTGGTTTTTTTGGGAGGTTTTTCTTTATTTTGTTTCAGGCGACCGGCCGGTTTATAGGGTCGATAGGACTGAACAGGGTCAGCTCGCTATAGCTCGAGACCAGGACCCCATTCTTTCTATATAGATAGACTTGTGGGGTGTACCCAACAGAAACCATGTTCGATTAATTCATATTCTTAAAGAAAATTAAATTTTCACTTGTAATACCACTAGTGCTTAATTTATTTACGGAAATTTTTTCAAGGCCACGAATATTTTGAAAATTATTAGAATTTTCTTATAATATTCGTGGCTGAGAAAAAATTCCCGGAATAATTTAAGCACGTGTGGTAATCGGTAAGGAAATTTCACACCAAGTTTGTGTTAAATAATATTTTTTAAATTAATATTTGTAACTTTGACACGAGCTTTAAAATTTTACTATAAAATAAATATTTTCCATTTTACCAATTGTAGTTGCAAATATATGTAATTTTAGAGCTTATCATTGTTCATTCTTTTATATTAGGTATATATACCTTATATTACTACAGTTGGTAAAAAAGTTTATTTTAATTTTTTTAGACCCATACCTTGCTTTCGTTTGCTCTTCACTTATGTCTAGTACTTCAGTCTTATGATATTATTTTACTAATTGTAGTTGTATAAAATTGTCATTTAGGGTCTTAAAACCTAATATTATTTATATATGTTATGTCTGAAATACTACAACTGGTACAAAATAACATTTTCTTTAATTATGTATTTGAATGACAGACATGACGTTAAAACAAATTCAATGATTATGTCAAAAAATTTCCACTATAATTCGCTCCACAGGCTACCCCAGGCAGGAGAAAAAAATCCGATAAATACTTGTGTTGTCATGGTAATGCAACCAAAACTACACATTTGATTAGTCAAAAAACAGTGGTGTGGAATTTTCTAGTTACCCTTGTAGTATTTCAGACATAACATAACATAATATAAAATAATGTATAATGTTTTAAGACCCTAAATGACAATTATATACAACTACAGTTAGTAAAATAATATCATAAGACTAAAGTACTTGACATAAGTGAAGAGCAAACGAAAGCAAGGTATGGGTTAAAAAAATTAAATAAACTATTTTTACCAACTGTAGTAATATAAGGTATATATAATATAACAAAATAAACAATGGTAAGCTCTAAAATTACATATATTTGCAACTACAATTGATAAAATGGAAAATATTTATTTTATAGTAAAATTTTAAAGCTCGTGTCAAAGTTACAAATATTAATTTAAAAGAATATTATTTAACACAAACTTGGTGTGAAATTTGCTTACCGAATACCACACGTGCTTAAATTATTCCGGGAAATTTTTTCAAGGCCACGAATATTTTGAAAATTATCCCGAGCCGCAGGCGAGATTTTGTACAAAAAGTGCAAGAATTGTGGAATAATAAATAATTTGACTGATGCACCTCTTAATGTTAATATTAAGGTCTAAAAATTTCAGGTTATTTTTCTTTCGTCGTCATTAACAATATTTTTATAGTACCTTTAGAAATAAAAAATGTTTGTTTTTTTTCGGCCCAGTCTAATCTGCATGCGTAGTTATTTATGAGAAAAATGGTGTTCACCCACTTTAATGTTTGTCTTGTTTATCACATTTCCAGTCGATGGATGGTTGCCGGAAAAGCGGATCCAGAAATGCCGAAACGAATGTATATTCATCCAGATTCCCCTTCGACTGGCGAGCAGTGGATGCAAAAGGTTGTTAGTTTTCATAAACTAAAACTGACGAATAACATTTCCGATAAACATGGATTTGTAAGTATATTTTTATTTTCTTTTATGAACTTTCATATTTTACAAAAAGAAAAAACAGTAAAAAGATATAGAAACCATCGTAGGTAAGTGTGCATACTTCTTACCGCTACTTTTAAAGTTTACTTTTGGTTTTCGCCGTATTATATCTGGTTTATTAAGTTTAACTCAATTTTTTGATGCATCAAAACTGAATTTAAGCCACCAATTTAATACAATATTATAATGAGCCGTAATTCTGAAAACATATTCGATATTTAATTACTTTCAAAAAACTATACACAAACAGCGACATATACAGCGCAGTTATTTGCATTTTTGGCTCTCCGCACACACAGCGACGAGAACGCGTTTTTACACGCATCGAAAGTAGGTACGTAGGCATATTAGCGTGTCCGATCTCAACATTCCGCGTCCTTTAGTAAACAAATTTATAACAAACAGTGGCGTAGCGTACCTAAGAGAGGCCCCGTATCACAATGAGCTAGGGGACCCTAAAAAATTGTTTAAAGACCCAAACAAGGTCCCCACTTCTTCCTTGGAGGGGCCTCACAAAAAAAATAAGACCAAGAAAAAGGTTTCTACTTTCCAAAAACATTGTTTGTCTTATTTCAGCATTGCTTTTTTGTTTCTTTTAAAAAAGGACCCCACTTTCCCAATTTAACCGACAATTTTGTTGTTTTCCCTGTACGGTTTTCGCCACTTCAAACACGAATATATGCGTACGTACTGTCGAAAGCTCGTAAATTTCGGTCGCTGTTTTTCGATTCATGTGCGGAGTGCCTAATATAAAATATTTTTCGAAAAACGACTCCCGTATTATAAATATTCTGCAAAACTACGAGTTAATAAAAGTTGGCTTAATATTTTGATGCGTTAAGGGGCCCACAGACGATCAATATTATTGGGCAAAATATTGTACAGTAATATTGCTAGTCGTCCCCAAACAGTGCAATATATTTATGCAAAGACTATATTTAATATATTTCACAATAACTAGTTTTCTTTTGTAACTACCGGTTAAAATATGGAAGAATATGGAGAAGAAAAACCCTTTATTTCTTTCTTTTAAACACATATTTGTGTAATTGTTTTTGTAAAACAGATACTTTTTCGTATTTGAAAACTGAAATAATTGTGCAATATTACCCACACACGGCACAATAAATCACTATTGTACAATAAATATCAAACTATTTTTGATTGACACAATATATTGTACAAGCTCTCAATATAAACCACAAACGGTCAATATTATTGTACAATGTGCACATTAAAGTTGATCGTCTGTGGGCCGCTTTAGAATGGTATGAACACGATTTTTTAGTATTTTAATGCGTCAAAATTTTATTTAAATCTCCGCTCTAATATTCAAAACTATCTAGCAATACAGCGTTTTAAAAATAGAAAGCCCTAAAAAATAGTAAATATTTTTAAGATTCGTCAATTTTCACAAGTTTTATGCATTTCTTGATGCGTCAACCCACTTTAAAACCCAACGTAACACCCCTTTTTAGCCGCATTACCATATTTAAATATTTAAATATACGAAATATATAGAGGGGGACGCTTCAATCCCATTATACATGATAGCAGAGTATAACGCATCGCTGGGGGATGGTTTCCCCTCATTCGGTGGATGATATTCTCTTGCCGCGATCCCTCGGAATAGAGCGAGCCAAGTCCTTTGGGGCGAAACCAATCTTTAATCTGGAGATGCTTTTCTGAAGGATGTGTATACTCGGTTTTATAAAGTGTTTTAAGGAGATACACTTAGTTTTGAAAATCCATGACTGCAAATGCTAAAAAGGATACCAAAAATTTTTTTTTTTTTAAATTTGTTATCTACATATACAGTTGTATTTATAAAAAGGCGTACAAGCATTTGAAAAAGATATATTTTTAAATGTTTACTCATTGCCAAGATATATCCAATAAATCTATCTTACCAAACATGCTTTGACAAGACATACCTACTCATGATGTTGAAAAAGTATAAATGTGTGAAGAAAAATATTGAAAAAATTTTGTTCAAATTTAATCTTAAATATGTTTTTGTTTTTAGACAGATTTTAATAGTTTATTGATCCGATTGTAGCTCCTTGCAATAAAATTATTATTAAATATGGGGACTGCAAAAAGTTGTACATGACAAATTGTTATATTAGGGAGAGCCAGATGTTGCATTTTGCTCAAATTTTCGAACACTCTGTGAAATAATTTATTAAATTTATTCCACCAGAAGGTTGGAAACATATTAGCAACAATAGTAAAACGCGGAAATTGATACAAACATTAAGCTTAGTTCATAAGCTTGCAAAATGCGATTTGTAACGAAACATTCGAAAGTCGTTACAAATTGACTAGAACAAGTTTCGCAAATCGCATTTCGCAAGCTTATGAACTAGGCTTTGTCAGAAATGTTGGTAACAGTTTTCTGCTGAAAGTCTTTATAAGGTCACGACATTCGGCCATATTGCTTTGACGTGTTATGACGTCACATCTCCCATTTTTCGGCCATGTTGTTCAGTGCCGGAGATATACAGTTTATTGTATTAGTAGAACAACCGTTTACACAACAGTTTTTAATTGTTATTAAGTTGTAAATTCTTTTACTTTAAATAAAAAACATTTGGAATTACATCTTTCAACAAATATCACTTCCAAAACAATGCAAAATGAAATGCGCAAATTCTAGACGCCACTGGATTGATCTTCAGCTTTGATTTTTACCCAGTCTTGCCAACTTTTCTCCGAGAAGTGCCCTTCCTTGCGTCCCCGACCTCGAACCGCCTAAAAGTTGAGGATATGTCGCAACCTTATAAATATAAACTAACCTTGGTGCATACTGCTTATACGTCAATACAAGAAAGGTTATGTTAAAAATTTGTCAGTAATGTTTAAAGAAAGTATTTAAACATTTCAAACAGTTGCCAATATGTTTTGGAAATCTTAAAACAACTGCTGGAACAACAAACAATTGTATAATGTTACAAACATGGCACTGCTTGAACGATAAACTTGACGTGCGCAGAATCCGAACGGTTGCAAACATTTTTGACAGCCTGCTAGAACAAACCTATTGTCACAGTTTTTTACCAGTGTATTGGATTTTAATAACCCATCTTTTCTTAACATGTCCTTTTTACTTTATATCAGTATCTTTATTCTAAAAGGTATTAAAATGTTTAAAGGAGACCAGGGAATTTAATTATGATGGTAGTAATATACATTATATTATGTATTGGTAAGATATTGGGGAAACATAAGATTTGGTTGGTCATATATATTCAAAACTAATAAAGATAAGTATGACAAATGTAGAATTTTTTTAAAAGGTCTTTAAAAGATCTTCTAACTGGTGATATAATATCCAGGGTGTTATTTTTGATACCCAAATTTCATTGTCTTTTTTAAAATTTGTATTTCCTTTTGGAATAGACATATTAATATAAATAAAAATAGGAAATGTTAAGAAAAGCTGGGGTTTTAAAATCCAATGCACTGGTAAAATATCGTAACGTTAAATTATTCCACAGGGCGTTCGAAAATTTAGGTAAAATATAATTTATGGTCCTTCCCTGAATAACACCCAATTTTATAAAACTTGCAATCCACATAATTAATAATAACCTTGATGAAAAAAGTTACATCTGGGCCAAAAAATAATTAAAATTTGTTAAAAACCAACAAGTTATTTAGAATTGAAATTGATCAAAATTTTGTTTGTCCGGTTTTTCTTGTCCAGGAGTGTAGTTTTAAAAAAATGTTTTTCCACGACCATTAGAAAAAATGCTGTTTTTAATGGTTAACATAAAGTTAAAGTACTCTATTCTAGTACACTACATAAAGTGTTAAAAAAAGTAACTTTTTTAATACTTCGAAGCTTTTTATACACCTTTAATTAGTGTTTTGTTTTAAAGCCTACCACAATAAACTTAAATATCAAATTATTCAATGTAACAGTAAACGCGACATCAACTGTGCCAAACGGTCAAGTTACCTTTGATTTCGTCATTATTTCTTTTAGTTTATGTGTCATTAGTTTTAAAATTTGACAGTTGGCAAATAAATTTAATAGAAATTATTGAAAGTTAATAGTAATAATGAATTTGGATGACTAGAAAATTAAAAAGAAATTTATACTGTTTTAGTATTATTTCTAGAAAAAGTTAGTACATTTAATTTTCTAAAATTAAATAATAAATGCATAGTTATGAAGAGGATAATTATCTCTTAAAAAATATAGAGGCTATGAGTTTTTGTTGCAATATAATGGCTGCGCTGCCAAAATTAAAATTAATAAGTTTAGATAAATAAAACATGTATAAAATGGTATTTTGGGAAATTTTTATACGGTCGTGGAAAAAATATAGTATGTAACACATGCCTAAAATGGCTTTTTTACTCATGCGATTGCCGCACTCGCCTAACGGTTCGTGCTGTCAAACTTTCCATTCGTAAAAAAGGTATTACTTTATGCACGTTACATAAATTACTATTTTTTTTGCCAAAGTAATGTTCGGGTTAGTTTTGGTGACATACACATGAGTTAAAAAATGAACGCAGCCACAAAATATATATATGTGACAACCAAAATGTGATTTGACCTGATGTAAGAATAGCCTAGTTTACACCGCGAGGACCAATTAGATCCGTGGACCAAACCCAGGATTAATTTTATTAGTTCACTAGTGTTTACACCAACTTAGTTTATGGATCAATTTAATTCACGTTTAATGCTAGTACCAAAATGACAGCTGAGCATATGACCAGAACCTAACCTCATTTTTTATCTTTTAAAACTGTATCGCTTTTAAATTCCATTTAAAAAAAATACGAAAACAGTTTTGGTTAAATATCAACAAAATTTTAAAAAATATAAACACACAACAAAATTATTAGGTTAAGACCGAAATTCAACGTCTTTTTCGTCACTGTCAAAGATCAAGGCTGTCATTTTGGTCCACTAAAAAAGTCCGACGTGTTTACACCAAAGAAAATCATATTTGGTCACCCCCATTTGAGACAGACTGAATTGGAGTAGCAAATTTTAATACTCAGGTGTTTATACCGTGAATAAAGTACGCGTGACGTCATTTAGACCTCGAACTAAAAATTTGGTCCTCCCGGTGTAAACTGGGCTAATGAAAGAAAATAATCCGTTTGTATGGTTCTCAACTCTTCAATTATAGAGATCAATAACTTTAACGTTTTATTATTAATTTTTTAAGCATATTTGCGTGTACTTAGGCACGAAAAACCCAAAAAGTCCACCTAGGTCTACATGCTCTAGCCCTAATTTCCCTCTGCCGTAAAATAAAATTTTTATTGGTCTGAAAAACACGACAAAATATGATTTAAAAGTGACATTTTCAGTAAGTTCAACCTTTAGTAGACATTATGGTTTAGACGGGTTATAAAAGACGCCGCACGTAAAATTTTTGATTTATCGTCACTGGGAACAATGAAAGTTCGTGTAAATTTATGTCTTGGAGGCGCTAATTACCGGAAAATGTCAGAATAATTAGAATATAAAATTCTTCGGGTAATAAAGCGCAGGTTGAAGAATTATTTTGATATTTTGCAGGTAAGGTAGCAGACGCGGCCGGTGGGTTTTTCTCAGGTGGGTCAAATTTTTAAACAACTAATTATCGTGCTACATTTTCTATACAATTAACAAAAACAATTTTTATGGACAGACTTAAACAATGATTTTTACTTCTGCCGAAAAAAATGTATACAAATATCCATGGCAAAACCTAAAAAATCCATCATATTATTTTTACCGATTTAAATTACCTGTTTTCTTCTTTTTATCTGTCTCTGCTGGTTTGGTTAAGTTCTAACTAATCAGAACTATCCATTTTGTTGTTGTTTGTTTAAGTTCTCGAGGGGTTCCAATTTTGGAACGTCTTTTTTGTATTTCAAATTGATTTTTAATGTATTAAAGCACCACTCACTTTACATTAACCCATACATTTTACGTTTACATAATATCTTTTTCTTACACAATAGCCTAGTTTACACCGGGAGGACCAAATTTTTAGTTCGAGGTCTAAGTGACGTCACGCGTACTTTATTCACAGTGTAAACACTTGAGTATTAAAATTTGCTACTCCAATTCAGTCCGTCTCAAATCGGGGTGACCAAATATGATTTTCTTTGGTGTAAACACGTCGGACTTTTTTAGTGGACCAAAATGACAGCCTTGATCTTTGACAGTGCGCATTTCGACGAAAAAGACGTTAAATTTCGGTCTTCCCCTAATAATTTTGTTGTTTGTTAATATTTTTTTAAATTTTGTTGATATTTAACCAAAACTCTTTTTCAAATTTTTTTAAATGCATTTTAAAAGCGATACAGTTTTAAAAGATAAAAAACGAGGTTAGGTTCTGGTCATATGCTCAACTGTCATTTTGGTACTAGGATTAAACGTGAATTAAATTGATCCATAAACTAAGTAGGTATAAACGCTAGTGAACTAACAAAAATAAGTCCTGGGTTTGGTCCGCGGATCTAATTGGTCCTAGCGGTGTAAACTAGGCTATTTAAACCCATTGTTAGTTAACCTAACATAAACCTAACCTAACTAAATTTAAAAACAAAACAAGTTTATTCAATTATTATATATTACAATAAAACCTGCGCCTTCGCCAAAAGTCACGAAAGCAAAAATTATATGATGCAATGCGATGTAGGCAACCACATAAACAACGTATTCACTCATTGTATCAAGGGCTGCCTCTAGTCATTGACCGTGGTACGATTATATGTCCCTTTTAACTTTCTGAATTGTGAGTACATGCTTCCTTTTTTGGCTTTCATACATTTTGTTCAAGTTTGTTAAATTATGACCTAGTGCAGAGCTTCCCAAATTGTGCGTCGCGACGCCCTGAGAAGTTGCAGTGTCCTTCCAGGAGTGTGTTCATAAATAAAATGTAAAGTAATCCTTGTACTCTGTAGTGGAATCAAAATGACATTTGAAATGTATTACATTGTAATAGCTATTTACGTTACTAGACCGGAAAATGGTATTTTATGGGTCGACGAAAAACATTTTGAGGAGACCCGTAAAAATTATTTCCGGTCGGGTATCGTACATAATTTGTTTTTAATTGACTGGAAAAAAACTGTGTAAATTTTTAGTGTTATATTTAAACGACAATAAGGCAAGGCTGCTTCAATTATTTCATCTGGATTTTCCATGTCTGACTCCATTTTGGCAAAATGATGCTTTCTTTACTTTACAATATCTTGAACTGTCAAATAGTAACAATTGAACTCTGACAATTTTTGTCATGGCTAACAGGATTTTTGATATCAGGGACCGGAAAGTAAATGAGAGACCGGAAAGTAAACTAGGGACCGGAAAGTAAATTAGTCCTGTAAAATAGCATTTTCCGCTTAAAAAATTGAGTGGAAAATTCAATTTTCCAGTCAATTAAAAAAAAAAAGCAATTTTTGAACGCTACTCAGGAAATAAAATGTAAATGTCCCTTGTAACCTAACATGTAACGGAAAATAATTAAAAATGTTTATTTATTTATTTATAAATTAATATAAATTACAATTTTAATATACTATAAATAAATTTATAAACAAATCAATATTTATTAATGCAACACATTTTAAAAAACCTGTATGTTTGTGTTTGTATAAAGATATTTTTATTTTGAATTTAAAAAGTTTGCAGGTATTTTGTGGTTTGGAGAAAAAATAGTACCTAAATAAAAGAGCCTACTATCCCAGGGTAGTCGCGTGTTGATGGGGCAAAGTGGAGTCATAGTATTTTAAAAGAAAAATCGATAAAAATTGGATATTTTTCCGAAATGTAATGTAAAAAGAAAGTAAAAAAATATATCCAAATCATCAAAAATAGAACACTTTGTACAGCAAATGCAGTTCTTAACAGAACCACACAGAAAAAATCTATTAATTAAGACAAATTAAGTAGGTAAAACATTAGCTCAACCGAAAGTTACAAAACTTATCAAGCCTAATACTGCAAAAGTCATTTCTCAACGTCTTTCGACCTTTCCTTTTACCCAGACTCGGGCAAATGCATAATATATGTTGGGCAACATGTCTTATTCAACATTTGCGCCCCGCCTCAAGGCGTTACGTGTAATTCGCTTATGTTGTGCCCTTTTGCCGAACCGAAGCCCTCTTTGATGTGACTGTACTTTAACACACGATGCATCAACCGTAGGTTCGAAGTATACAGTGCGAGTCCCTAAATTGGATGAAATTTGTTAAATCAGGAAGAAGTAATTTTCTGAAAAAATTATGCTCAGACCAGTCAATTAGTATTTTTACTTATACAGGGTGATTCATAAATCGATCACAAAATTTAAGGAGGTGATTCTACTTGACAAAATAAGGGTAGAGATTCATATAATTTTTTTTCAAAATGTCATTCGTTTTCGAGTTGCAAGCCGTCAAAGTTCAATTTTATTTTGTTTTTTTCGCCATATTGCATTTATTTTTTAACCAATCCAGTTGATATTTGGCCCACAAATTGAGCTTTGCAGATTCTAAAATTTTAATACAAACGTACTTTTTTAAATACCGCCAGAGGGCACTTTACCTAAAAGTTAAAATTTATTTACATCATAACTTTTTATTTTGACAGATATCGCAAAGCTGGGGGCGCCATTTTATAGATAATCAAAAACTTAAAAAATAAGGTACTCCTTATTAAAGTCGATAAACTTCACGGTTTAGGCACCAATAGACATCAAAGTTTTCATCAATTTCAATCAAATTACCTACATACATACATACAGGATGTCCAGTAACTCAACCGACAAACTTTACGGGGCGATTCTACAACAGAAAATAAGAAAAAACTTAATATAAACATATGTCCTAAACGTCTTAGTTTTTGAACTATGGTGTGATAAATATTAAAAAAAAACTTTTTTAACTATTATCTATGAAACTATTTGCCAAGAAATTCTTGCAAGAAATATTTGTGTAGTTTAATAAATTTGAATTTGTAGGTCGAGTGGTATACGGCTAGATTATTTCCTGAAAAACTTCCAGTTAAGCCAAAAACACAGAATTTTTCTGATTATAATGTTTGACATTTTCTTTCAATTTTGACAACTAGTTTGGTTGACAGAAATTTATTCGCTGTTAAACATCACATGTGGTTTCATCACTTATCTACATAAAATTTATTTAAAAAATGGTGGTTTCTCATTGGTCTATTTTCTATTGATGATGAAAATATGAATTAGAAATGCCATAATTGCTCAAAAAGGGTTTAAAAAGAATCCAATAGGGGCATTTAACCTGAATTCATAGTACCCATCGGTTCAGATTTTAGAAAGAGGGGATCTTAACAGAATATTAAGAAATCAGTTTAATGTGCAGTGTTTCTCGAAATAGGCTTATCTGCGACCGGCTCATCTGCGACCGATCATTAAAAGCCTAAAACCGAACTAAGCGACCTATGGATTTAAATAAGAGTGAACCCCAATAGGGCATAAGCATTGTTGCCAAGTTCTTCATTAATTTTTCCCATTCAAATGTTTTCTTTTTTGTGAAATATTTTAAAAATTAAAAAAAAATTGTAGATACATTTATAATATTATATATTTATTGCATATAGAGGCCTACAAATTTACGTAAATATAAAATACAAGAATATACGTATTGCAATATATGTATGTATGTATTTGTCTTGGTTTTAAAAAAGAAATTAAAAAAAAGGCGTTGCTTAACCATTCATAAGTGTGTATTAGTCTTGGGTTTAATTAAGTACCTACCCTAAGTATCCTTTTCTGATTCTAAGAAATATCTTAAATAGTCCACCTACATTTTGGCAACAGTGCGTCTTAAATT
>JACEGR010011867.1:0-13408 GCA_014170235.1 Listronotus bonariensis | reverse complement strand
CATTAGGCCGACTAGGCCACAGCCTAGGGCGCCATAAAAAATAGGCGCTAGACAGGGGAGTAATAGGCGCCAGAGTTGGGCAGAATACTGAAAATCGGTAGTCTCGAATACGAATACTGAGAAGAAGAAAGTATTCAAATACTGAATATATATTCTTACATAATTTAAATAGGAAATTACCATTTCCTAACATTTTTACTGATACATAAATCGATTACGACCGAAGATGATAAATTCAAATTTCCCGAGAATACAAGATTTAACAATTTGACAGATGAGGCAACCTTGCTTTTGTTTGGCCGCTTTATGCAATTGTTTTCTACGTGGTTTTCTAGCTTTTTAGTTTGTTTTTTAAAGAAAAGAGTTTTTAGTAGACATAATTAAGTGTATTCATTACCTAATTAGTTTGTGTTGTGTAATTAATTGGCAATGGCTAGTCAAGAAGGCGTGGTTATTCAAGTAGACTGTTAGGAGCTGTAAACATTTTGTTTAAAACCTTTTAAATTTGTAGTTACCTAAAAAAATTATATGAAATCAGGAGTTGCCTTATTAAAAGTTTCAAAGACGTGTTAATAAATTTTTTATATATATTTAATAGTTTTTTTTGACATTTAACTCTCTTAAAATATTTCCCTATGTTTTGGATCTGAAAATTGAGTGTAAAGTGTCCCTTAAATACTTACTATTTTAAAGTGTTTTCTTTTAATTTACTATCTTTTTTAATTTTAATACCAACCTTTCTTTTTTTTTTTTTTGATTATTGTTACGGTATAAAAATTTAGTTTTCCTGCCTTTTTTCTAATTTTTTTCGATTACAAAATTCTAAATGTTATTTAACTTTTGGGACATTCAACTTATAAAACTTGCAATACTTATTTAATGATAAATGCCATTATCCTAAACGCATTTTATTGCCAAAACCTTTTTAATGATGGATGCCATCATCCTAAACGCATTTTTTGGCATACCTTTATTAATGATGGATGCCATCACATTATCTGCAACACGTGGCCTAATAACGGCCAATTGCCCACTTTCGCATCTTTTTGATACCTTTTTGCCAATGCCTTGCCATTAAAGAGTGTTGGCAATGCCAGTAAATTAAATGTACAACGCCGGCAAAAAATGTTATATGGGAACATAACCTATGACAAAATTGAAGAGCAAAAAAAAAAGGTCCTGACCTCTTTTTTCCTTTTGCTTCCCTTTTGCTATTCAAATTATGACAATTTTAGTATTCGGATAAGCAGTACCAGTATATAAGTGTAAGCACACTTTTCGGTATTCGAATACTCAGAACACCGGTATTCGAATACTCAAAAAAATATTCGTCGAATACTTCTAAAGTATTCGAATACAGAATCCCGAATACTGAGCAAAATAGTATTCTGCCGAATACCGAATACCAAACACACAAATGTATTCGAATACTATTCGAATACCCGCAAAAAAGTATTCTGAATACTATTCAGAATACTGAGTATTCGAATACGCCCCAACTCTGATAGGCGCTAGACAGGGAAGTTTTTAAAAAAGTTTAGGTCGGGTGGGGATTTTTGGTGACTAATTTCTCGGTGAATAAGGTGCTTTGGAATAAAGTTGGCGCAAAAGGAGGGAATGACCTTTTTTTTGCTGGAAAATAGGCCATCCGGGAATTCTAGCCTAGGGCGCCTCAAACAGTTAATACGGCCCTGCTGCCAGGGACGTAACGATTGTCTGGGCCTTATTTAATTGGTCTCAGTTATTCTGCAAATAAGTAAATCCCTATAAACAGTGGAGTATCATGTGAGGTTTATTGCACACCCCAGAGGTTGTTCGGGTAACTTGCTTAAATTTTAAAAGAACTTATTTTCATCCAAAGATTTATATATAGAATATATCGATGCGTTTTTACAAAACATCGTAAGCGACATTCGCCAATTTTACGGGAAACGATTTTTTCTTCCCATCGCGTTATTGTTAATGTTACAGAGATCTGAATGTTTTTATTTTAGATTTCTTCTTAATTTGAATTTCAAAACAAACATATTTAACATTTAATTTCAAAATGTTCAGAATCTCCTAAAAAAACCTAAAAATTTTAAAATTCTAAACCTAAATAATAGTTAATTTTTAATTTTTTATTTTTATTTAATTTATCTTGACAACGGTGGCAGACTTGCCACCAAAACGTCGATTTTTAGTTCTCTATTTACTTGCTTTATTTTTTTTGGTTTTTTGGTACTATTAATTTATTTTTTGGCGTGTACCCAAATAACTACCATTAATTAAATGAACCGCCGAACCAATATAGAACATATCTTCATCTGAAATAAAGCCAATGAAAAAAAAACGTTTCCCGTAAAACTGACGAATGTCGCTTACGATGTTTTGTCAAAAACCCATCGATATATCCTATTCTGAAATCATAAATTTAATAATCTTATGGATACTACCATTTATCGGGGATCTTATTTTTATTAAATTTTGCGTATATCCTCACTCTAACTGATCGGGCCGACTGCTCGTCAGCGACTGTTATCAATTTCTGATGGTAATCGTATTAACAAAGCGACATCGTACTATTTTCGCCATCTGTTGGTCGCGGTAGGTACTAAAATTTTTAGGGTACGCTGAAATCTCACTTGTGGGGTTCTATGGATTGGTATTCTTTGTTTTTGCTTTGCTGGGCTAAGATAAGTTACAAAAGGAAAGCAACTAATATTTGTTTTATTCTTCCATCGCCACGTTATCGAGAGTACGAGATCAAATTTAGCCCAAAAATCCATATCTACACTTTTGTTGGTCCACTGTGTATAAGTTTAATCAGATATTTAAAAAAACTACATAAATCAAAAAAAAAAAGTAATATGTATATTTTTACTCTACATATTTCAATATCAAAATATAGTAAAATATTTACAAACAATTTTTCTATTAAAAATAGTGGATCCAAAATTACGCATTTTTTATTGGTAACAAAAAACATGTTTTAAAAAAACTAAGTTAATTTAAAAACAGCTTTTGAAATGTCTCCTTTCTCTTAAAACATCCATAGCTTTTTCATAATCCTTCAAAGAGAATACTTTGATACCAAGTTTGTCAAACTCAAGATATCTTGATCCCATAGCTTCAATGAAGCCGATAGATTTGACAAAGCTATATGGATTTACATTTACTGCAAATATTTGTATTTCTTTCTCGTACAATTCATAGGGAGACACACTAAAACAATTAAAAAGATATTATTATATTGATAAAAAAAAGAAAATACATACGTATAAAATTTAGGTAATTTTCTAGAAATCTCCGCAACTCGATTTTGACGAAATTTGTTATACGGGGTTTTTGGGGCGCTGATCACGATTTTTTGGCGGAAACGTTTCGTTCTTGTGATATTCATCCTCAGACTTGAAATTTAAACTAATCCTATTTTTACAATATTCCCCTTCTTTTTGCACACAATTCTTGATTTAAAGCTAAAGTGGCACACAATATTTGATTTTCACCTTTAAAACCCCGTTTTTTACGTATTTTACATTATTATTGCATTAAATTAGCATAGCTATACTTTGAATCATTTTAATCCCAGTGTGCCATGAAGTCCTATGTGTATGTATGGTTGCCGCATTATCAAAGAAAAGCCACGCAATTTAATGCAAAAATAATGTAAAAACGTAGAAAAACGGGGTTTTAAAAGGTGAAAATCAAATATTGTGTGACACTTTAGCTTTAAATCAAGAATTGTGTGCAAAAAGAAGGGGAAATATTGTGAAAATAGGCTTAGTTCAAATTTTAACTTTGATGATGAATATCTCGAGAACGAAACGTTTCCGCCAAAATATTCTTTCAGATTCGTGATCAGCGCCCCAAAAACCTCCGTATACCAAATTTCGTTAAAATCGGAGTTGCTGCAGGTTTCTAGAAAATTACCAAAATTTATAATAGCAACAAAATAAAATACTTGTAAAACGTGATGCGAAAAAACTGACTACGACACTGCATTCTACGTAAAAGTTCTGCAAGAACATGGGCGTAGCCACGATTTTTAAAGATATGTTCTGTATTGGTTTGGCGGATTCATTTAATAGATGTTATTTATTTGGGTACACGCTAATTCAGAATTAAAAAGTCCAAATTTTTTTAAAAATAAGTAACTAAAACACTTGTGCGCGCTTGTGGCGGCTTCGGTTGTATCGGCGAGCGTCGATCACCGGAGTTAAGCAGTGAAATGCGCGCCCATAATTTGGATGGCCGGCGACAGCGGTGTTTCGGGCAGCGGCACACGGTGTTCTCTGCTCGGGGATGCGGACCGAGCAACAACCATCCAAGTTATGGAATGAATGGTGTGTGAATGAGAAGGAGTAGGGGTCAAGGTACAATAAGCCTTCAGGCTGCAGTGCACCACCTAGGGGGCGGTCGTCAGACCTGGGTGGGATGACCCCGAAAGGGTGAAAAAAAAAACTAAAACACTGAAAGTCGACGTTTCGGTGACAAGTCTGCCACCGTTGTCAAGATAAAATTAAATAAAATTAAAAATTTAAAGAAAAAACTATTTTTTAGGTTTTAAAATTATATAATTTTAGCTTTATGTTTAGGAGATTCTTAAAGTCGTTTGACATTAAATGTCAAATATATTAACATAAAATATATTTATTTTTTACTTTTTAGTTTGATCTGCCATGAAAGTGTGTTATGTAGTTTTTTTAATATATATTTATTTTCCAACATATCTATCCCATCCATAATTGGTGGAAATGTACTAACAACTCCTTTATTATCAACTTTTATACTGACGTAGAATTAGTACGAACCACCCTGTATAATATACAGATGAATTAAATTCTATTTTTACAATCTCACCTAATTCTTCCATGTGGTGGTGCAACACCGAAACAACATAACCTTCCACCTTTATCCAAGAGACCCAAAGCTTGTTCGATAGCTGGACAAAAACCGCTGCAATCGATGACGACATCAAAAGCATAGTCTGGATCAGCTTCACGGTTGCTCTTTAGCTTATCAGGTGTAACTAGATCATATCCAGTATCTGTAAATAATGGAAAACATTGAATAAAATAATAAGAAATACATTTGCACACTTATGGGAAGAAAGAAGAATGTCACAACACCAAATACAAAAAAAATGTTAATATAAACATGATGGCATTTATCCGGGTACACGCCAAATTTAATCGTTTTTCCTAAAACAAAATAAGGAAAAACTCCCCAAAAAAACCCAAAAAACTAAAAATCGACGTTTCGGTGGCAAGTCTGCCACCGTTGTCAAGATAAAATTAAATAAAAATATTAAAATTAAAATTAACAATTACTTAGGTCTAAAATTTTAAAATTTAAGCTTTAGTTTTAGGATATTCTGAAAAAACGTTTGACATTAAATGTCAAATATTGTATCATGAATACACCAATTCCTTTTATGCTTCAGAACCGCCCAGAACGACACCATAAGTGTTCCTTTTACAATTTTTTGACATTTTTTCATGTTGTAGAACCGTTCTTGACATTGTTGACAGTTCAGAGAACGGTTCAGAACGGTTCTACAGGTAAAAGGAATACACTTATTCCTTTAATGGTCCAGAACCGCCCGGAACGACACCATAAGTGTTCCTTTTACAATTTTTTGACATTTTTTCATGTTGTAGAACCGTTCTTGGCACTATTGACAGTTCAGAGAACGGTTCAGAACGGTTCTACAAGGTAAAAGGAATACACTAATTCCTTTTATGCTCCAGAACCGCCTGGAACGACACAAGTGTTCCTTTTACAATTTTTTGACATTTTTTCATGCTGTAGAACCGTTCTTGACACTGTTGACAGTTCAGAGAACGGTTCAGAATGGTTCTACAAGGTAAAAGGAATACACCAAGTGACATACATACCAGGTCGCTGGTGTATTTATTATTTATGTATAATATAAAAAAGGTGACGAGTTGCTGATTTTGAGTTTTCCTCAGTGGCGGTTATTCAGGTGTAGTAAGTGAAGTGCCACTTCACCAAAAATAAATAATAAAACATAAAAAACATATTACTTTTCTTCAATTCATTTTTCTTATTTCCATTTCTTATTTGTAAAATTCGCCATGAAAAATCTAGCATATAAATTAACCGCTGGCGCGAGTCGCTTTCCTCCACTTTCGGCAACGCGACATCGCAATCCGCGATCAGCAAATGTATTGCAAATATAAAACGGACTGAAGTATACACCTCATGCGGAGTTTTGATTACGCTTTGACGCTCCGTTGCCATGACAACGCTATGCTTGCCGGTGGCCAGAATCGCGGGTGGGAGTATCAGGTGTATTGCTTGGTAAATCGCCAGCCTTAAAAAGATAGTATAGGTTTTGGTCGTTTCGTTGGTTTTCACGTATTATTTCGATTGTTTCCGTTTGAGAATTATTCGCGACAGTGATTTTTCACAGGAAGTAATTAAAGGACAGTACAGAGCACTTCTCTATGAAATATTAGATCATATTTTGATGAAAATGGAAGTAAGATTCGAAGATTGTTACAAACTACAATTTCTTTGTTTTGCTGATACTGCAAAGTTTGGCCAGTATAACTAAACTTTTTCCACTGATTCTTTTCAAAATTTATTGGAGATATAATATGCCGAATCATTTCCAAAAAATCAGCAGCTCAAAAATAACCTTGACCTAATATTTTCTGATGAAAGTTATTAGAAATATTTCATTGCAGCAGTTAGTGAAACAAGTTGGCGCAAAAAGACATTTTTACCGAGGCGTATAAACTTTTTTCGCTAATTTTAACGATAAGCGTTTAAAAACTTTCTTAAGAAACACTATATCCCAAGACAGACTTTTATCTTTGGCCAATATTTCAATTCAAAAGGAGGTTCTACAGGAACTGATAAAAAATCAACCATTTCATAAAGATATATAAGGATTGATTGGTGTATAAAATATAGGTAAGTTTAGATATTAAGACTTTTTACTTAGACTTTTGATAGTTGAGTATTTTCAATTTTGCTAAAATGGTGAATGCGCTTTTTTTCCTTCCTGCACTACACCTGTTTTTAGACCCGCGAGCCGCCACTGGTTTTCCTAAAGACACCTCACTATGAAGCAAAGGTAACTATGTGTTATTTAAATTAACAGATATTGATACTACACATTTATCTTTATTAAATATATTGTTTTAGGAAAAACGATTAAATTTGGCGTGTACCCAAATAAATATCATCAATTATAAACATGGGCCCGCAAATTTCTTGTTCTCAAGATACACCAGTGTATTAAACTTGCAAAAAATGCTTTTTTAACACGCTTTTATTAACTTGGGTTGTAACTATCTATCTATCTATCAATCTATCCATCTGGCTGCCTATGTAACGGAATCTTTGAGCCTAATTTTAACCAACTTCCAGCTATTCGATTTCTTTGAAACTTTGCACACGTATTAAGGACCCATGACAATGCAATAATCTGCAAACAGTATCCCTTTATCTTTTTTTTAATCGCCAGGAAAAAAATTCCATTATATTATAAAAACAACACCTAGGATGCCATCTGTTGGAAAAATTTTAAACTTTGCTATTAAATGAGGAAGAAATTTTTTAGTGGATTGCAAAGTGTTGACAACGGTCCAAACATTTCCTGGAGTGCCATCTGTTGGCAAAATTTGAAACTTTGCTACTTAATGAAGAAGAAATTTTTAGTGAGTTGCAATCTTTTGCAAATTTTAAAATTTGCTACCATTGTCATTTCATAGGGGGCTGGTTATTTTCTTTTTGCTGCTTAATTTATTAGTATGTTCTAATTTACTGTTATATTAAGAATTTTGTGCAATATAACGAACTAAAAATGAAAAATAATTAATAGTTTAAAAAACTAAAAAACACGCTTTTATATGCAACCGAACTAAAAATTAAAAAATAATTTTTCATTAAAAAAATATTTTCACTTCATAGTAAAAAGCGTGGGGTGCATTTTACTATTTTTTCATAGCTTTTCCATCATAGATATTGGCAAATATAATAATTATAACATTTAATATATTAAGCACCCCACGCTTTTTACTATGAAGTGAAAATATTTTTTTTAATGAAAAATTATTTTTTTAATTTTTAGTTCGGTTGCATATAAAAGCGTGTTTTTTTAGTTTTTTTAAACTATTAATTATTTAAATATTAAATTATCTTTACTCATTTTTTTTTATTTTGGCATTAAGTGGGTCATTTATCACTGACTTAATTAAATTTAATAAGTCCAGTGGGGTCTCAAAAATTGATGTCATAAAACATAATTACCCAATTTTTTAACACCATTTAGTCTGCTCAAATTGGGTTCCGAAACAGTGACTCTTCTGTGTCCCTGTAGGTGCAATAAAGATGCCCACAAGTTGCCTATTATACCGGCTCCAATAATAAGAATCCTGGATCCCACAGGAACTGGATTAAGTAAGTCCCATCCGTGGGATAAGCAAGAAAGGGGTTCAGCTAATGCTCCTAAAAATTATTTAAAAAATCTTAAAGAAAAATTTAATAGTACAAAGCATTTTCTGTCGTTTAACGTGTTATAACGCGTCTGAGAAGCAAGCGATCGATTTTTTGGAATTATGTATTTAGATCTGGATTCGCAGGATTATTTATACCTACCTTGCTCTAAAGTTACTGACTCTGGCAGCTTATGAACCATATTCTCTACAATTACAGCATAAGTTGCCCATCCTCCATTTGTGTGGACTCCAATGTTACGTTGGACACCTCCTATTTTACAGAAGTGGGGATTTCCTGTATGGCAATAATCGCAACAACCACAACCGCTTTAAAATAAAGAAAAAGAAAAATATAATCCAAATCCTTAATTTATACGTAATACCAGTAGCAGTTCTTTGTTTGACAGTTGTCAATTTATGCATTGCATTGATTTATAGTATTATTTTTTGGAATTTCTGGGAGCTACAAGCTGTATTATCCGGATTTTCCACCGACGAAGCCCTGGAAAGCATAGTCCGGAAGGGGAGAGGTGGCGAATTGGACCTGAAGGGACCAGAGCCAAAAACAAAAATAAAATAGATGAAATTTTGTTTGACCTCTGAGGGTCTTTCCAGTGACGAAAATTTTTGTGCGTCACGCTCCAGGGCTTAAAGCTCTTGAACTGCTCTAAAAGTTAGTCACTGGAACGCATCCTTGACAAGGAAAGAGAAATACTTTAAGAAATTTTAAAATTTCGTTGTTTTTAACCTTTCTTGGCTTTATAATAATAATTTCTTTTAAATATCTAATTCCATTTTAAATAAGTAATTTAAACAAATCCATCCTTAACCATAAAAAAACACGTTTGAAGCACAAAAACCATAAGAGGGGAGGTGCATGAGGGGCAAGGGGAAAGAAAACGGAGTAGCTCAGGTGCATAACACTTTCCGTCACTGGAACGCCATAAAGTAGAACGAAATGCTCCTGAGCTACTCGGGAGCGCTCTATTTGCGTCACTGGAACGCCACTCTGGACAGTGTGGACGTGCGTAGAGGACTAGAAAGTTCTTCCCGGGCTGGTGGTTAGATGTGGCGTACGAACGTTTTTACCTTCGGGGATCAAGGAAGGATTCACGCTAAATTGACGGCATCTTTCTTCTGGATCTAAGCGCTGTGAACGAAGATTCCTATAAGCTGATGGTATCTTGTTTGGTAGTAAACACGAGGTATTTCTCAAATGGCGGGAAATGGATGGGCGTGCCATGGGAACTGTTAGTAGTGAAAGTGAAGGTTATACGTAACACTAGTAGCAGAACTTGGTTTTGACAGCCGACAATTTATGCATTGCATCGATTGTTAAATTATTTGTTTTCTTTTTAGAATTTCTGGGAGCTACGAGCTCGATTATCCAGATTTTTCGCCGACGAAGCCCTGGAAAGCATAGTCCGGAAGGGGGAGAGTGGTGGATTGGACCTGAAGGGACCAAAACCAAGAAAAAATAGAGAGAGAGAGAGAGAGAAATTTGACTTGGCAGGCAGGTACCAAAGGTTAATGAATCGAAAATTTATTTTCCTCACTTTATAAAAGATGAATTTTATATATGTATGCTACATAGGTACCTAATAGAAGATATTTTTCCAATTGCCAGATAGTTTTGGCAGTTCCAACTCCTTGGCAAACAAACATTTTGGGTTGGCATGGTCCAAGAAAGTCCAATATATTACTGTTATTTAACAAGATTGAAAGGTTTCCAACGGTCATTTTGTTATGAAATTCTACAGTGAAAAATTACCTTCGATATTTTATTCTTTAATTAGATAGGAATTTGACCATGGCGAGAAATGGTTTTTATTTATTCACGCGAAAACCGTGCATCAAATAAAAAAGTAAAAAGATCAAAGTTGTTCGAAACTAAAAGGGAATTTTAAAAATTATTTTAAATTTAGAGAAATGCAGTGGCGTAACATTTTTTTATAAAAAATATTAACCTCCCAGCAAACACTATTTGCCGGCAATATACATTTTTCACATTGGCATTGATGGTAAAGCATTGGCAATTGGTGGCAATATTATTCCAACATCTAATACGCATTAAAAAGTTAACCATAAATAAACACTCAATTGCCAATAAATTTTACATGCAGGCAAATTGCCGGGAAGCATACAAAAATGGCGGCATACCAATCCTGATTAAATAAAGCACGCGTTTTGGTTGCAGGCAAATAAATATTGGATTTTTGAAGGCAAACCTTCAACGCATATTCATACTTTTCAAACCATATTATTAACATTGGCATTTAACTAACATTCGAGCATTTTTTTGATCTGATTTATTTATAATGGCGGTTAAACAACATT
This sequence comes from Listronotus bonariensis, assembly GCA_014170235.1. Taxonomy (NCBI): domain Eukaryota; kingdom Metazoa; phylum Arthropoda; class Insecta; order Coleoptera; family Curculionidae; genus Listronotus; species Listronotus bonariensis. Next base: position 2,618 of record JACEGR010011867.1, on the reverse strand, counting down.
ATTTTATGTTTTTTTACATAATTTAAAGGAAATGGCCTTTTCCTAACATTTTATTAATACAAATCATGCAAATAAAAATTAAGTCAAACAAAATGTTTATTATGTATTTTTGAGAGAATAAAAATAAAATGATGGTAAAATTAGCTAGGTTAATTTCGACGATTTTGACCGAAGGTGATAAATTCAAATTTCCCGCTCAGCCGAAATACAAGATTTGACAATTTGACAGATGAGGCAACCTTGCTTTTGTTTGGCCGCTTTGTGCAATTTTTTCTACGTGGTTTTCTAGCTTTTTAGTTTCTTTTTTAAAGAAAAGAGTTTTTAGTAGACATAATTAAGTGTATTCATTACCTAATTAGTGTGTGTTGTGTAATTAATTGGTGATGGCTAGTCAAGAAGGCGGGTTATTCAAGTAGACTGTTAGGAGCTGTAAACATTTTGTTTAAAACCTTTTAAATTTGTAGTTACCCAAAAAAATTATATGAAATCAGGGAGTTGCTTTATTTAATAGTTTTTTTTTTTGACATTTAACTCCTTTAAAATATTTCTCCCTATGTTTTGGATCTGAAAATTGAGTGTAAGTGTCCCTTAAATACTTACTATTTTAAAGTGTTTTCTTTGATTTACTATCTTTTTTAATTTTATTACATACTTTTTTTTGTTTATTGTTACCGTATAAAAATTTATATTATGTATTTTTGTTTTATTGATAAAGTTTTCCTGCCTTTTTTCTCATTTTTTTCGATTACAAAATTCTAAATATGTTATTTAACTTTTGGGACATTCAACTTATAAAACTTGCAATACTTATTTAATGATAAATGCCATTATCCTAAACGCATTTTTTGCCAATAACTTATTAATGATGGATGCCATCATCCTAAACGCATTTTTTCATCATAAATTATCAATGACGGATGCCATCAAATTATCTGCAACACGTGGCCTAATAACGGCCAATTGCCCACTTTCGCGTCTTTTTGATACCTTTTTGCCAATGCCTTGCCATTAAAGAGTGTTGGCAATGCCAGTAAATTAAATGTATAACGCAAAAATGTGGCAAAAATGTTATATGGGCTTAAACTCCTCATGGACGACACTGGTAATAATTTATTTTTTCCTTTGTATTGAAAAACATGTGTTTTGGTGCATAGAAGGTGTCCCTCAAATTTAGTAAAAATATCTCAATTGGTATAAAAGTAATTATAAAAAAAAACAATAATTTTTTAAAATTTTTAACACCCCGTCGAAAACTAAAACATATAGGACAAATTTTTATATTAAGTTTGTTCATATTTTTAGTGTAGAATTAGCCCTTAAAGTTTGGACGTCACCGTTTGGACCCAACCTGTAGAAGAATAACTTACTCATTTGGATCTACAGCAACTTTATCTCCTACTTTAACACTTTTTACATGAGCTCCAATTTTCACCACAGTTCCAGAAAATTCATGGCCCAAAGTTCTTGTTCCTTCATTGCATGGAAATTCGCCCTGAAAGTCACAACTTTTGTTTTAAAAAATGCATCATAAACGATAACTTGGTAAGGTCTCTTTTATAGATATTTTCTGTTTTTTTAATATACAGGGTGATTCAAAAATCGATCACAAAACTTAATAATGGTGATTCTACTTGACAAAATAAGGGTAGAGCTTCATATAATATTTTTTCCAAAATGTCAATCGTTTTTGAGTTAAAAGCCGTCAAAGTTCAATTTTTATTTTGGTTTTTTTGCCATATTGCATTTATTTTTTTACTAATTCAGTTGATATTTGGCACACAAATCGAGCTTTGCAGATTCTAAAATTTTAAGATAAAAGAACTTTTTTAAATATCGCCAGAGGGTACTTTACCTAAAACTTAAAATTTATTTACATCATAACTTTTTATTTTGACAGATATCGTGAAGCTGGGGGCGCCATTTTATAGACAATTAAAAACTTAAAAAATAAGGTACTTTTTATTAAAGTCGATAAACCTTACCGTTTAGGCACCAATAGACATCAAAATTTTCATCAATTTCATTCAAATTACCTACATACATACAGGGTGTCCAGTTACTCAACCGACAAACTTTACGGGGCGATTCTACAACGGAAAATAAGAAAAACGTCATATAAACATATGTCCTAAACGTCTTAGTTTTGAACTACGATGTGTTAAAAATAAATGCCATATGGAGAAAAACCAAAATAAAAATTGAACTTTGACGGCTTGTAACTTGAAAACGAATAACATTTTGAAAAAGCTATATGAAGCTCTACCCTTATTTTGTCTAGTAGAATCACCGCCTTAAATTTTGTGATCGATTTTTGAATCACCTTGTATAGTTTTGACATAAAGTTTTCGTACCGAATCTCCGGCAAGCTTGAATTTAAATTTTAAAAATGTTTTCTCAGTTGACAATTTTCTAAAATAATTCTGAACCCATGCTCTAGAGAAATTGTCACTTGTAATACCATTAGCGCTTAATTTATTTTTATAAGTTTTTAAGGTCACAAGTATCTTGAAAATTATCCCGAGCAGCAAGCGAGGGATAATTTTCTTAAAATATTTGTAGCCAAGAAAACTTTCTGAAATAGGTAATTTAAGCACATGTGGTATTCGGTAAGAAAATTT
>JACEGR010011866.1:0-13413 GCA_014170235.1 Listronotus bonariensis | reverse complement strand
AAATATGTCAAACAAATGTTATAGTGCACTGGAGGAATTTTAAAAAGTATCTGATAAAAACACCTAATTTAACTCGCTAATAACTGTCTAAAATCCATCAAAATTCGACAGGGTTCAATCTTAGTTTATAGGGTGGGCCAAATTCTTTAAACTTTGCACACTTTTTAACTTTATAATAATCCTCTTTTATCTGTTGCGCTCTATCATTTTTATTTTTAAAGGGCTAATAGGTTAATAGTATAGGTTTCCTCTAGGTTTGCCAATTTTGGTCAAATAGATTTAGAGTAGGACTGGAATAACAGGACTATTTTCAAAATACTGTATTTAACCTCGTTGCGAAAAAAATCTGATTTAGCTACAATTAGGCCAATACGTTTTTATTGTAGACAAACTATGGGAAATAATTTAGTAAAAGCGAATCTGCCTTGTGTTGGAATTTTTTAGCTTCTTTTAGCTAAGGAAATATGATAAGAATTAAAAGATCTTTAAAATAAGATGACAAATAGGGGAGGGGACCTTCATGTCCTGCGGAGAGAAGGGGCGCCATCACCCAAAAGAAACAAAATTTATTAACTTAAAAAAAGGTGAAGAACAAAAGAAAAGGGTCCTGAGGTAAAATAAACAACCTTACTTCTTGCTTCTCTAAACGATTTTGTAACAAAGTGTCGCATTATTTCTTTTTATTTAGGTATAGCAAATTTATCCTGAAGGCTAGAATTTTCTTTTTTCTTGCTCCGGGGAAAGGGAGGATGTCCCCCCGGGCCAAGTTTTATTTTTGAATTTATTGGAATTATATATATAAAAAATATTTTTGGGATTATTCCCAATTGATATGATAATATTTTTATTAATTTTATTAAAAAATTTGGCGCTACCAACATTACCTCCTGATGGTTTGCACCACCCTGTAGGCAATGCTCGGCCTAAAAAGTTACAAGTAATAAAAAAACCTTGTTAAAAATTTAATCCATTATAAAATTAAAGAAGCAAAAATAAATTTACTTTAATACGTTTTCCAACTTTTTACGAAAACAATGATGTTTTTAAAATGACAGCTATGAATAAATAATAAACCTATTGGCTTTAACAGTCATAAACTTGCTAAAAACAAAGTTTTTACACAAAGAAAACGTGTCCTCCCTGGAGGTTTAATTTGCTTGATTAAACCAAAATTTGTTCTTTAGTTTAATGCGTGGAAACTGCGTAAAATTTGGAAAAAGAAAAAGTGACTTAACATATTTGTCTGAAAAATATTTTAAAGTTTGTTTGACGCGTTTTTACCAAATAGGTTTTTTAAGGCAACAACAATACTTTAGATAAAGCTGTTTTCTGTGCTCCATATACAGGGTGCCAATTAAGAAAGTTTTGGTAAAAATCAAACTAAGTTATTAACATAGTAATATCAGTAGGGGAAACTAGTATTACTATATTTCAGTAAGTAAGGACTGAGACATCTCTGGACTTACCACAATCTCACTTTTAAAATGTTTAAATACATTTATCTCTTTAAACGACCCTAAAAAAAAGAAGGAAGTAATTTGATCCTGTGTATGGATGTATGTATGTGTTTTTATTTTATTCGAACTAGATCACTTCCGCAATAGTCTCACCAAGTCAGAACTAATATTTTTCCCCTGTTTAATTTTTGAGTGGGTAAATTAAAAAAAAAATAAAACTATAAGAAATGAAATTAATACGATATTTTTAATGGCGATACAAGGGATAATTTACAAGGAACAAAGGTTATACATTTTTTTAATAAAGCGCCCTGTATACCATATCACCATTAGAAAGATCATTAAACGAGCATAAAGAATATACGGCACTAAGTACATTTATCTTTATTAGTTTCGCCATTTTGTAGTAGGTAAAGGTATTGATTTATTTTCTAAGGATTCTAGGCCTATAGAGAACTCACCAGAAGCTGTAAAATGATGTGCCACAAGATCCCCTTTCCATTTAATGTTTTTCCCAAGATGGCTCCCAGTCGCCATCTTGAAATTTTGTCAATTTTGTCTGTTAATTCCACTTTAATATACAGGGTGGACCAGGTTTATCGTGACAAATCTAAACAGTCGATAAAAAATATTTAAAAAATCCAAATGAACAAATTTTCTAAATTGTTTTGTTTCTAAGATAAAATATAAAGTTTAATTTATTATCAGCTTTTTTGTTCCCTATGTTACTTTGTTAACCTTTACTTTTACCTTTTCTTAATGTTTAAAAATTACATTGTCAAGTATAGTATGCCAAGAAGTGTCAAAATGACGCCCTTGAGTTTCCGTTTGCAAATTCATATACAAGATAAATATCTGCTATTTCTCGATTTGAAAATTAAAACCACATTTTGACAATACTTGACACACTTTTTGACAATGTAATTTTAAAACGTTAAGAAAAGGTAAAGATAAAAAGTTACACAGGAAAAAAAACTAAAAATTAATTTAAATTTAACACCCCGTATCTTGGATAAAGCAATTTAAGAAATATGTTTATTTAAATTTTTTTCATAATAAAACGTTTTTTATCGACTGTCAAAGTTTGTCACGAAAACCTGGTCCACCTTGTATAGTACCTATTTATGCATCAATTTTATATCCTAAATTTTAAATTTTCTAAATAAATCCGTTATAAAAATAAAGGGGAGAACATTAAAGAAATACCCTGTATTTTTTTACAAGACATTCAGAACAGGATTGCGCCTAAAATCATTTCTTTGGTGTTAAGAATAAAATTTCGAATAAATTTTGGATCCGCCCTCGTAAAAACAATTGGAAAAAATTTAATATAAGTAATTAAGTAAAGACAAATACTCGGAAAAACAAAATGAAATCAACACCCCGGTTCTTTTATTCTCTAAAGACGCTGTTAGTACAATTTCCCCCTAAATGATCAGATGTTTTTACTTTGTTTTTGTTCTTTTGTGCTTTTCGCCGAAAACTTTCCGATGAAACAATTTTAGCTGCGGGATTATCTTCCATTATTTCCATTTATTTTTGGCAATGTTTGGCGAAAGGGGTTTAAATGAAAAGCTTTCCATAATGGCAATAAACGATTGTAGGTATTCGTTCAGCAAGAAATTAATCAAAACGAAGAACCAACCTAAAATAAGTGTTTTTTTAAATTTTTGTTAGAAGATTAACTTGGTATAAAATAAATATTTAGGATTTCCTTTTAATACAAATAATATTGTTACTAAAAAATGGTTAATATAAAAAAGTTTTTCTGCTCTCAATATACATTACGATATGCATAATTAAATCAATAAAATAAAACAAAACAAAAATGTATTACAAGAAACTGGTGGTCCCCAGTCCCAGGAATGGGAATTTTTAATAATGTTGTTGATCTGTAACTATCTATAGTTGGCCAAGAATTGATTGGTAAAATTATTTGTAATTAGGCCTATTCTTTCAAGACTGATCAAGTGATCAAAATAATAATTATTATTATTCTTTAAAAGCTATGTAGCTACATACAACATTTAGAATAAAGTTTCTGAATGTTTATTATTATTTTAAATGGCTTTGTCACGTGATCAAATCATTAGGATTACCTGCAGGTCAACGAACTGAGAGAAGTGAAACTGATCATGTTTCGAAAGAATAAGTCTATTGTTAGCTAAGTAATCATGGAGAGGTGATATCGGAAACAACGTGCTTTAAACAATAGTTAAAAGCACAGGAACGTGTAATTTGTTTGGTTTGAAGCGCTACAGACGGTCTTGCAAAACTGTTCCATTGTGTTGGCTATTTAAATCTTTTTTTTATTTCCTAATAAAGCGAATTAAAAAAACTAACAGAACTAACCATGTCTACACTTTATCCAAGAACCATATGCGAAACGTGTGAACAGTGATTAACGCGTGGTATCACGATTTTTGTACGTCTATTGGTTGAAAGGCACTAAAACATAATGAAACTGCCTTACCAGGCAGGGCCGGCATTGTAGTTCCGATTTGAGAATAATGGAATATATTTGTTTAAAATAATTCAAAGGTAATAAAGTAAATTGTTAAAATCGATCCACTGTGTATTATGGTACGACTTCGACTTAGATGTAGTTATAGAAAGAAAAGTTACATCGTAAGTAAGAAAGTATATTTGCTTTAAATCAATGGAATTCCTTAGTGCGCTCCGGCCTATTTCAGCGTACACATGATTTTTTTATTTTCTTCGTACTTGTAACTTGCACAAAGTATAGTTTATTTGTGTTAGAAAAAATTATAAACAAATGACGTAGAAAATTGTTTACCCAAGCTTTTAAACGCAATATATAAATTTAAAAAAACTAAAATCAATCATTTAATAATAAGAAAAATAATTAAAACCATTTTCGAAGTTTTTATATTTTGTTAACTTAAATCTCCAAAAAAAAAAATAAATAAATAGATACATTATTTAAACTTTAACAAAAAATTGTATGTCAACTAAAGTCTATTAAAACATATTGGATTAACAATTGGAGGGTTTATTGTAAAAATACGATAGGCCACAATTACAAAATACGGAGTTATTAAAATTTAAACTAAAAAAAATTGGTGAATGAACTTTACTAAACATAACCCAGAATACCGTATAATGAATTATTAAACTCCAAGGATAATACCTAAAACTTTTTATTGTCGCTTATCATAGTAATAATTAAATAAATAAGGGAATAAAACAAATTTCTGTGGCTGTGTAGCTTATAGTGTTTTTACAGTTCTCCTCAGTTAAATAACTTTAACAAAAATGAAGTTCAGAACTTTTGACCACAAAACTAAATACCTTTAAGTGTCTAAATAACACTTTAACGTCAGTGTAATTCGTAACTCCATTTTTAGAAATTTTGGAGAAGCATTTTTTTAAAGTAGAATTTTACATTGATGTGCGGTAGCGATAGTATACTATATGTTACCACACATCACTGTAAAATTTTAACTTTAACTAAAAATGGAGTTACTTACTTTGCAAATTACACTGACAAAAAATTTTTAACCTTTAAAATAAATAATTAATATTATAAAAACCCATTTTCGTATTGCACCATCTGCATGGCATGGCGAGCCAGCGCTAAAATGGCTGCGTAGAATTCCATTTTCTACGTTAAATTAAAATTGTGAATAATGGAGCTACAACTCCGGGAGTTAGAACATATTGTATTGAAATTTTCTCTTCTTTAGAGACATTTTTTAAAATTTCATCTAGCTTTAATATTTTTTAGTTACAGCTACAAAACAAAGATACTCTGTTTTTCACTCCTTTTTTATTTATAACCATTGCAATTTTAAGTGCGGTACTATTAAAAAATCCTATTTTCTTTGGAATTCTTTTCTGATTTCAAAATACCAACTAACCTATTTTTACGATTAAAAGAACTATTGTTTGCAGAAAACTTACTTCTCGACTAGACCATTAAGCTTTTACTAAATATTTAGAATAAGTAAGTGGCAAACAATGGATACAGAACAAATAATGACTTAATTATAAATATTAATATAAGTTTACAACAACCAACACTAAAACCGAAAAAAATAAAAGAACGAAAATAATAATCAAAAATATTCCCAGATGGCGTGATAAATGAAAAGCTGAAATTAATATTTCCGTGATGAATTTTTCCTTGTTGGTAATAACGGCCAGTCGATCCATCATTCCCCGAGTAAGAGAGGCTAATTTATCGAATTTTCTCGATACTTGACGACGATGCTTTTGAACAATGGAAATAATACAAACCACAAAAGGCGCAATAAAGCGCCCACAAACAAAAGAAACGAGCGAACAAGTTAAAAAGGCGTTATGTTTTTTCCCTTTGTTTGGATTTTATTTGGTTGAAAAAATTGATTGCTTCTATTTATCAATAGTTTTGCAGGTAGCACAAATAGGAGTTCCTTTGAATTTCAGATTGATTCCTTTTTTATTTTTATCCTTTAGTAAAAAAAGTTAGTTGTTTATAAAATATATTTAAACAACGCTAGTTTTAAGCTGGAGCGTTAATAAGCTATATAGCAGGGTTTGTACAGGGTGTTCTATTTTTATGGTTTTGCTCATAAATCATACGGAATATTAAACATCTAATATATGACTATTACGCCCAGTTTAATATGAACTGGTACTTCATGTTCATTTAAAATATATTGCTGTCACTTTTGGCATTTACTTGGCAGCAATATATTTTAATTGGTCAGGTGCATCTACTAATTGAGTTTAAAAAGAACTATGGTAAAATCAGTTCATGGCTTTTTTAACTCATTTGCTAATAAAGGTATATAAAAAACTTTAAAAAAATAAATAAAAACAAAATAAATTGTTGTAGTTTTTTCGCTGACTACCGTAATGAAATTATTGCTTGGTACAGTAAGAACCTGAAGCTTATCCCCTTCTACAATCTGAACCGCTCGGTACATTCTCATGCAATTTAAAACGAGGTACATGATTAAGGTCTGCATTTTCTAAAATATTAGCTAACTGTTACAAAAACAAGAGCAAAATGTGCAATACTTGAATGTACAAACATAAATACACACCATTATCAAAAAAAAATGTAAAAAAACCACAATTGCATGTTTAAAGGGGAAAATGATAAGAATCCTTTTAATACCTTTTTGGGAAGATACCTTTTGACGGGTCTACCACGAATATTTATATCGCCATTAATGGAAGCGCCGCTTTAACCCAGGCTGTCAAAGTTAAATGTTTTGGTTGTAGGACTGGGCGAACGCGTCACTTTTTTGTCGGACAATTTACAACAATATTTTACATTCAATTTTTAAACATCGTAAGGGTTACAGTGTTACAGTCACGATGCCCGCCTAGTCGGATACCCGAAACATGTGTTTAAGCCTTATGGTTTCATGACTGTAAACCTTACCATTTTTAAGACAGTGATTATAAATTACATATAAAACATTGTTGTAAACTTGTCCGACCAAAAGTAAAGCTTTCGTCCCGTCCGACACCAGAAAATATTCGTGGTAGACTTGTCAAAAGAAACCCCTAAAAAGCTTTCAAAAGGGTCTTTATTATGAAGTCTATTTTATGGGATGCTTCAAGCATTTTACCAAAGGAAACTTGTTTTAAAAAACGCAAGATCAAAGAAAGTGCGTATATATTGTTAAATAAAGATAATTGTGTAGCATCAATTTCAGTTAATTTAAATAACACTTGGTTGTCTTTGTTTCATACTGAAGTATCTTCAGGATCTCTAAAAATGAACTAACTTATTACCTTTTTGTATTATAAATAATAATTACACCAGCAACCAGTTATGTATGTCACTATGACACTCTAACCAAACAAACATTTTTGACATTTAATGCCAAAAGTTTCAGAATCTCCTATTAAAAAAGCTAAAAATTTTAAAAATAATAGTTAATTTTTATTTATTTTTAAAATTTTTATTCAATTTATCTTGACAACGGTTGCATACTTGACACCGAAACGTCGATTTTTAGTTTTCTATTTACTTGTTTTTTTTTGGTATTTTTAATTAATTTTTTGGCTTGTACCCAAATAACTACCATCAATTCCATTTTAGTACTGACCTAGGCACTATAAGTTTTATTTCCTAACTGGTCTAACTTAACGACATAAATTTTGATATTAGCCAAAATACAGCTACTCTTGAGCAAAACTTACATTTCTGACGAAACCTTCTACACAACTAAGACAATTTGATATCACATGGTTGCCTTTTGGTTCTGGGATCATGCAGAACTTTTGTAAAAAAGAACTTTTTTTTCGTAAAATTAATTTTAAAAAATTCAATACAACGCCAACTTACATAGACACACTGTATATTATTTATACAAAAGAAAACCAATAAAATATATTCCTTTGCAACGGTTTTCAATTCTCAAATAAGAGCAAAATAATTGATTTATCTACCAGAAACAATTCCGCTTGAACATTTTCGTTTTCTGATACGGATTTATATGGCTACTTTGAATACGGGTCAGCTGTTGAGTAGAGGACACAAAGATATGTTTATTCAAGTTTATTTTTGCTTTAGTCAGAAAAACAAAGCCAATAAAAATCGGTTAGGGAAATTGCTTTGTTTCTGCAGCCAAGTTTATTGTTTTTCGACAATGCATACTTGGATATAAAAGAATAGAAATGGTTTAATATGTCTACAACATACGTACTTAATAAAATGTAAAATTTATTTGTAAAGCAATTGGCAGTAATAACTCCTTTATTATAATTGCGCATTTTTCCATTATTTGTAGAATTTAAGTATTTAAGCTCTTTTATTTTTAAAACTACAAAACCACCCATTATAAAATGTTGGGCATAAATTATTACTTTAAAATAAAGAATAGAAATAGAATAATAGGACTACAGTAAATATTATGATTAAGGTCAAACAATAACTAATAATTATAAAAAAATTTCCTTAAATACTTTAAGTTAGAAAGTTTAAATAAAATAAAAACGTGAATTTCAAGCATAAATAAAAACATCGTTTACTATTTTTTGTCACAAAATAATCAGCTGTTTTTTTATTTTGTAAAAACTAAACTAATTAACAAGCTATAATGATGTTTCATATTAGTACTTTAGCCGGCTACGGACACCATAGTAAATGTCCGCTCGTTTAAACGTTCCCCCATCCCAAAGTTGGCTTTGCTTTGCTATGCAGGATGCGTTTTTAAAACTTACATAGGCTTTATTTTTCCACTATAGCAAATATCAAAAAATAAAAAAATACCTGTTCTATAAAATCCTCCGAAAATAAAAATGACGTATTTTTCGAAACACATCTATCAACCTCTTAAGCTGCACCCTCAGTCACTTTAGAATCTTAAATGGCAACACGCTTTTTGTGGCACCTCTCTGGAAAGTTTATGAAAAATGCTTTTGTTGATCACAAAAAGTTGAGGTAAAATCAATTACTACCCTTAAATTTTAGAAATATCGTACTTTATTATTTATAAACTACCAAAAAATGCCCAAATAAATTAAAGTAAAATTAATTTAAAACTAACAATAAATTGAAATAATACCCTAATATATATTTAACAAAAATACCACTTACTATTACTTTTTTTCGACAAAATTCAGTAAGAGTTTTATTTTAATGTAATTTAATTGGACTTTTTTGGTATTCCTTATTAATAATAAGGTATGATTTTTCTAAAATTTTAGGGTGGTATTTGATTTTACCCCAACTTTTTATGACCAACTAAAAGCATTTATTATAAGCTTTCCAAAGAGGTGCCACATAAGGGTGTTGTCATTTAAGATTTTAAGTGCATTGGGATGCAGCTTAAGTGGTTGATGGAGTTGTTTCGAAAATTGTCATTCACATTCCCCATGTTTTATAAAAACGGTATTTTTATTTGCCTTGGTAGAAAATATAGCCATTGTAAGTTTTTAAAAACGCACCCTGTATGTTTTGCATACACACGATGCGGGAACGTTCGAACGAGCGGACATTTGCCAAGCCTGCTGGCATGTCGTCTGGAGCCGGCCTCACAAGGAACCTTTAAAGGTGTCCCTCGCCAATTTGATGAAACTGCAACTGCAATATGTTGAAGTACAATAAAAATAAGAGATTCGTATTATTTTTTATCGGAAATTAAAAAGTTTTAAATTTACCTTAAAAATTGATTTTTTAAATATCTTATAAAAATAAATAGAGGCTGATAAAATATTCGATAATTAAAATTATGGTTTTGATTTCGTAAAGTTATCTCAATGCGTTCCCAGTATATTTGCAAAAAAAAACAATTTGAGGGTTAAATTTTTGAGGTGCATTTCACTTCTTAAAAGTGTTTAATGGCCGATAAAAAAATACATGTCTCTTATTTTTTGATGTAGTACAACAATATTGCAGTTTCATTAAAATTGGCGAAGGACACCTGGGATAGTTTCCTTGTTAGTTATAGGTAGTTATGACAGTATATAGGTTATTTTTTTCCATATAAAATTCAAATCAGGGCGTTTAGTTATTATACCAAATTATTTTTGACACAAAATAGATAACTACTTTGATTTCCATTATTCGTCATTTGTTCTCAAAATCCACGTCCGTTTTTAGCGAAATATTTGATTCATTTTTTCTACTTAAAAATATATTACCCACTTTAATTCATTATGAGTACTGTGTGTTTACAAAAATTATTTCCATGTCTTGTAAAATATCCAGTATTTATAAAATAAATGGGAATCATTGCTTTTTTATTATAGGTTAATTGTTTGGTGCATTTTATTTGCACAGTTTTAGTTTTAGGCACCACTATTTTTGAAATAAAAGCTATATGTTTATATATTTAATTTTAATATAACAGAATTAAAACGTATAACTCTAAATACATTCCAGAATTTGGATATCGTGAAAAAATGATCTATAGCCATTTTAGTCAGAGTCTAAATATATAATGAAATAGGGGTGTCTACTTAAAATGTTTGCAATAGTTTTTAATTTTTCTTATGTCAATAAAATCTAAATTACCAAGAGTATGTGATGTAATAAAGAAAATAGGATATAGCAATAACTGTGAAAGTAAAACAGAAATTAAAATTTTAAAAAAGTTGCTTGTAGTTAAAATACGACATTTTATTGTACTTCTGGTTAAACTGGAATTAATTTTAAGTTTTAAATATAGAAAAAAGTTTATTTATACCTATAACGTAAAACCTTGAGTGAATTATATAAGAAATAACAAAGAAAATTATGGCGATAGCAACATCCTGTATTTTATGCTTTATTTGTTTTCTGGAAGATTAAATTTAAACAAAATATTATTTGGCTTTTCTCCAAAATAAATTTAAAAAGTTTATTTAACGTTTTAATAAAATTAAAACTTTTATACATTATGAAGAACTATTCTGCTCCTACACAATATAATAAAAGTTATTATTACTTTAAAAGAAATAAAATAATGAAATATTTAATATTAAGTTACTTACAATACAAAGGTTTCAATCTATAAACAAAGGTTCATTTCAACTGAGTGCTACTGAACCTTTGTTTATAGATTGAAACCTTTGTATTGTAAGTAACTTATTATTAAATATTTCATTATTTTATTTCTTTTAAAGTAATAATAACTTTTATTATATTGTGAAAGAGCAGAATAGTTCTTCATAATGTATAAAAGTTTTAATTTTCTTAAAATTTTAAATAAGCCTTTTAATTTTATTCTGGAGAAAAGCTAAATAATATTTTGTTTAAACATCCTGTATCACCCGAAATCTACAGCGTCAGTTAACACTGTGTATCTGTGAGTTCCTGGTCACTCGGAAATAGAAGGCAATGAAAAAGCGCATGAACTAGCAAGAGCTGGGTCATCTAGAAGGTTCAACGGTCCAGACCCAGTACTCGGACTGTTCAAAAAGGTAATGAAAACAACGATAAGCATATGGTCTTAATAACAACACCTCATCGCTCGTTTCCATACATCACCTGGCCAAAGAGATGCAGAAGGAGACACTAGGCGATCCTTCCAAGGAACCAAAAACTGAAGTCCTCCAGGTAGGTGGCAATCAGTTAAGACAAGAAGTAGGGCTTTGGACAGGACACTGTCATCTAGGGAAATACTTGCAAAAAATGGGCATTTACAACGGACCCCTAACATGCAGGCTTTGCGGGGAAGAGGAGAAAACAGCCTTAAACATAATATACAACTGCGTTGCACTGACACGCAAAAGACAGTCTATTTGGAAACATACAGGGTGTCCCATTTTGGTTGTCCCTTATGGGAAACTTGGAAACCATAAGAGATATTAAAAATCCGATACCCCATCCTTGAGCTCTTTTTGGAGAAAACATTTATGGTAAAAACAGATCATCGCTATCGCGAAGCGTTTCAGAGATACAGGGTGATTCTCGATTTTTTCACTTTTTGAAAAGGCCCTGTAGCTTTGTTGTTATTACAGATACGAGAAAACTAATTGCACATTATAAAGACACTTTTTTCCGTAGAATCCAGTGACGTAGCCAAAAAATTTTTTTGAGCTGTCATTTTTGACATATGACCCAAACATGTTTTTTTTTATTAGGGACACCCTATAAATGATTAGGTAATTAAATTGCTTGTTTTTTTCTGATTAAAATAATATATCATAGTAGGTGGTTTAATAAATTTTTTACGTCAAATATTGGAAAAATTATGATTTTAAAGACGCATTGCGGCTTCTATCTGTCTTTTAAATTGTTTTATATTTTTGTTTTAAACGAAATCTGTCATCCCTTAGCTCAGGAGACATTTCCGTAGAAAAAATTAGTTTACAACAACAATAATAAACAAGTTATATTAATTAAACTTAAAAATTTATCAAGTTTTTTTAATTTTTGATTTTTTCATTATTTTTTTATTTTTTATGAATTCTCCATGTCAACTTTACCAATAGAGCAAAAAAAAAGAAAAATTTAAAGTACAAAAAAAATCGAAAAATTTTTGACACACCCTGTATAACTTTGATTTTTATTTTTTATACAACATTATCATACTAATACAGTACCAAAATTTTTTGCTTCAAATTCATAAATAAGGACGCTATGAATTTTTAAATTTAAACATAAAAATAATTATTTTTTATTTTTTGGGACACACTGTATCATTTATATATATATAATATTATTCTTCCTTATCATATATATTATCCACCATAATTTCATCCTTATATATTCATAAATAAAATTGTAGGAAATTTTTAAAGTTAAAAATAAAAAAATATATTTTAATTTTTTGAGACACCCTGTATTATTTTTTTATATATAATAATATTTCTCACCATCACATTTATCAAATACCAAAATTTATTACCTTTATTTTCATAAATAAAATTGTAGGAAATTTTTAAATTTTAAAATAAAAAAATTATTTTAATTTTTTGAGACACCGTGTATCATTTTATTATGCGTATTAATAATCTTCTACATCATATATATTATGTACCAAAATTTCATACTTATACATTTATAAATAAAGTGGTAGGAAATTTTTAAATTTT
This sequence comes from Listronotus bonariensis, assembly GCA_014170235.1. Classification (NCBI taxonomy): domain Eukaryota; kingdom Metazoa; phylum Arthropoda; class Insecta; order Coleoptera; family Curculionidae; genus Listronotus; species Listronotus bonariensis. The sequence goes on along the minus strand of JACEGR010011866.1, from coordinate 472 downwards.
AAAATAAAAAAATGCGTCTTTAAAATCATAATTTTTCCAATATTTGACGTAAAAAAATTATTAAACCACCTACTATGATATATTATTTTAATCAGAAAAAAACAAGCAATTTAATTACCTAATCATTTATAGGGTGTCCCTAATAAAATAAAAACATGTTTGGGTCATATGTCAAAAATGACAGCTCAAAAATTTTTTTGGCTACGCCACTGGATTCTACGGGAAAAAGTGTCTTTATAATGTGCAATTAGTTTTACTCGTATCTGTAATAACAACAAAGCTACAGGGCCTTTTCAAAAAGTGAAAAAATCGAGAATCACCCTGTATCTCTGAAACGCTTCGCGATAGCGATGATCTGTTTTTACCATAAATGTTTTCTTCAAGAAAGAGCTCGAGGATGGGGTATCAGATTTTTAATATCTTTTATGGTTTCCAAGTTTCCCATAAGGGACAACCAAAATGGGACACCCTG
>JACEGR010011865.1:0-13418 GCA_014170235.1 Listronotus bonariensis | reverse complement strand
GCCATTCTGGAATATTCGACAGATTTCAGCTTTGGGTATCCGCCCAACTAACTTTGTAGATACTTTTCTTATTTCTAATTTATACGACATCTTAAAGGAAAACTTAAAATTAAATAAATCTCAACTGACAGTAAATAAAGTAAATAAACTTTTGTTTTCAAAGGCAACTTGATATTATTTTGTTTTTGTTAAAATTAAAGACAATGAGTTTTGTGCCAAAACTTTTAGGACATACGTTAAGTATATATTATACTATTATTGTCTGTTTTAGGTTTTGAAGTTACTATATAAGGCAGCTAATTTTTTCTACAAAGTTCGTTCTAAATGAAAACTTGCGGTAAATAACATCTGGCTCAGCATTAAATGTGTTCGTTATTAAGATTTAGTATAAGTATAATAAGAAAAGCATACTTTCTTAACAGCACAATTTAAATGATGTTTACTCACTCATTAACTTCATAGTGCGAGATCCGAATAGAAGCAACCTATACCCATCTATTTACCGGATAAATATTGTTTTATATGAAATACCGTGGCATATTCAGTAATAGCAGACGCGGCAGACTTCCCGAATTGCTTTCAGCGATGGAAGGCAGCAGACAGTCTAGGGGTATAATTGCTGTTGGTCATGAAAAGTTCTGGTTGTTAAATCATTTTTTTTAATTCCTTAAAGGGACGAATTAAAAAAAAAAAGATCGAACTAACCAGAAATAACCATGATCCCCCAATGTGACAGCTTTCATGAACGTCTGTAGCGCTTCAAACCACCGCGGCAAAAATCCAGGAAAAAGCCGAAGAGCCGCTGGAAGTCTAGCGTCTGCTGTTACTGAAAATGCTACTGTGTCAACGAATCTGTTAGACAATCCGTTACTTCTACAGACATATTAAATGAGATTTGGTTAGGTAAATGGTATAGAAAGAGGAGAGTTTTTATTTATCACTTTTGTTATAGTGTATCTCAGTAGATATATCGCTTTGGCTTTGACGGCAGTACTCCAATATACCTGCCGACAGCATAAAGAAGGATCAGTAGGTATTAATGGGCAGAACCATTTATAGAACAATAGCGGAGTGCGAGCAGGGAATACCATGTCTGAATCTCCCAAAAGTGGAAGACCACGTGCATTTACCGCACAGAGGTCAGAGAGATTGGTGAAAAGAGCAAAAACCAGATTGGAATGTCAACGAGGAGACTGGCTAGGCAATACAGATCTTCTAAGAGTACGATATCGTTGGAATTAAGGAGGAATGGTCTTAAGTATCAAAAGAACGTAAGTGCCCCGAATACTCTCAAGCGCAGCTTCTTCGTATACCAAGATGTTGTAAAGACAATGAGTTTTGTGCCAAAACTTTTAGGACATACGTTAGGGTGGGAAGTAAGCTATTTTTACCGAGCATTTTTATATTTTGGGACGCGTAGCGTCGAGTGATATAATGTGCGAGGTAAATAATAGCTTTCTCCCCGAGGTATATAAACGTTTTTTTTTACTGCTAACACTTATTTCCTACTTTTAGTTTTTTTTCGCTCTTTCAGGGTCATTCCGACCGCCCCACTAGGTGGTGCACTGCAGCCTAAAGGCTTATTGTACCTTGACCCCTACTTTTTCCCATTCGCACCATTTATTCCATAACTTGGATGGTTGCCGGCTTGATCCGTTAGTTCACCCCCGAGCAGAACACACTAAGTCATAGCCGCGCTCCATGCTGCTTAACTCCGGTGATCGCATAGATATCTCACATTTAGATACACAGAGCCTAGTTGGCTTTTGCGGATTTTACGACCTGCGCAGTAATCCAATCTCGAGGCCCCCCGGAAGGTCACAGTGTCCAGTACTAAACTTAAATCTTTTTTAAATTATTAAATAATTTAAAAATCTCCAAATCTCAGTATCTTAATGTGTAAAGAAAAATATTTGTTAATAATAATTAATATTATTTTACATTTCTTTACGATTATAAATTAGGTAGTGATATAAAAAATATCATGGACACGATACGTCAACAGTGAATAAGGACAAAGATTTGCTAAATTATCTTCTGAAGAAAAGGTAAACAGAAAACCTGGCTCTGAAGGTATCGTACGAGCGTGGCTGTACCCTTGGGGACCGAGAAAAGATTTACGCTAAATTGGGGCTTCTTTCATCTGGGGCTAAGCGCCGTGAGTGAAGATTCCTAAAGCCTGAAGGTTTTGCATTTTGGTGCTGAGCACATGGTGTCCCGTATGGTCGCCCGGAGGTGCGCACGCCTTGCGGAAATACGCCGTCAGTAGTGAAAGTGCGACGGTTATGCGCGATACTCAGTAGCAGCCGCTGGCTAGACAGTCCGCAATTTATGCATGTATAGAGAAAGAATTTGTTTTTAAACAGAAAACATAGCTGAACAATAAAAGGAAAATTTGGGGTCTAGAACCCGACAATCCAATTTTCCAACCACTTGACGATGGCTGCATGCACTAAGTGTCAAAGCCAAAACCGAAAATAGAATAGAATAGAATAATTTAATATCGTGAGTCACTTGATAAAATAAAAAATATATATGACCCAGATTCTGTGATGTATTTTGGACTGTTAAACACAAATGCGTGATCAGAAAAGTCGGAATTTTTTCCTGATCTTAAAAACTGTGGGTATATTTTATTCTTAGTTTAATAGACAAGGGCATAGGCAACAATTTTTTTCTTCAGTTCTGAAGTTTTTTAGTAATTTATTCAAGAATGAAAAATGATGGATACTCAGAAATGCAAAATACGTTTTTTATTTATGTTTCTGAATTTAAATCAAAATTAAATTTTGCTTTAGCATCCACCAATATATAGTACTTTGCAAAAAGCGTTAAAATTTTCTGATTTTATATTCCGATATATTAAGGTTAGAATTTAGCATATATATCTGGGTCCAATACTTTTATTTCATTTTTATAGAATGGTGTAAGTCGAGGTAAAATAAAGGAATCGGCTAAAAAACAATGTCGTGATTTCGCAATATCAGAGCAGGAGAATGTCCGTCCAACAACTTCTAAGAATGGCATAAAAACATTTCAAAAATTTTCTAACCTATAGTGATAAAAGCACTAAAAAAGGGGTAAATAAAGTATTATGGTGGCTTAATTAATAATATAAAATTCAGCTAGAGAAAAATTGGACATTTACATAATATCATTAAACATTTGGAATTCAGAACATATTACAGAGTAATACAGAGGGATTTAAAAACAAAACTTTAAAAATGTTACTACAATAAATGGCGTAAACGCTTTTGGCGATATTATTATTAGAATATTTAAAAAAATACTTTTTACGTTCTAATTATTGAAAACTGTCAGAGTAGCAAATCAGGTGATAACATTTTATTAATTCAGTTACATTGTTAAAACGTATGTAATACATTTTGTCGATATACTTACTTATTTTACTTTCTTATAATCAGCCCCGGATCTTTATTTTTGTAACTAGGGATAAAACTTGCTGTATGCCGCCCCGCCCGATCTTTTATTGAGAAAAATTTTAAGGGCAAAAAAAATTACTCACTTTTTAAAAACCTATGTATAATAACAAATTAAAAGACGACCAAAAAAAAAAGGTCTTTCTCTCTTACAATCGCCACTTTCTTATACATTCCATGTTTCAATTTGCCGCCTCTTGAAGGTGTCACCAGTGGCAGACACAACCGTTTGCCCCCCACCCCTCCTAGATCCGGGGTGCTTGGTGATTTAATATATATTCCATTTAAAAAAATCTTACTTTTTGTCGTACCCTGTATTTCTTAAGAAAAAAAGAATTCTGATAAATGATACAAATACTATATACAGGGTGTCCGGGAAAATGTGGGAAATCTCTCACACACGTATGGAACAGATGAAATAACACGACAAGTTCCTATAAAATTTTTCGTTTAAGCCCCCCTGCGGAGATATGATCCCCTAAAGGGGCAGCTAGAAATCGATTTTCGTGAATAACTTTTAAAGCGCTCTGTATAATTTGATAATATTTTAGTACGATGCATACTAGTAAAGACCTCTTAAAATAGTGCCCTTTAAACTTATGTCGCTTCCTTAGTTTGCCAGGGACGGACTAGTTTTCGCAAATTACTGATAATATTTTTTACGCCCTGTATGGTGAAGACACAAAAATATGTTTTTGGGTAGTTTAAACCTTTGCTAAAAAAAGGTACTCTTGTTTGACATCGATAAAATGAGCCGTTTTCGAGTAAAAATTATTTTAACAATAAGAGTTTATTTTTGTTTAATAATACAATATTTTATTTTCGATGTAATTTGTAATTTTGATTCAGTATTGAAGTCCTCTCGTAGCAGGTCAGGAATTTATTACTTGTACTAATTATTACTCGAAAACGGCTCATTTTATCGATGTCAAACAAGAGTACCTTTTTTAGCAAAAGGTTTAAACTACCCAAAAACATATTTTTGTGTCTTCACCATACAGGGCGTAAAAAATATTATCAATAATGTGCGAAAACTAGTCCGTCCCTGGCAAACTAAAGAAGCGACATAAGTTTCAAGGGCACTATTTTAAGAGGTCTTTACTAGTATGCATCGTACTAAAATATTATCAAATTATACAGAGCGCTTTAAAAGTTATTCACGAAAAATCGATTTCTAGCTGCCCCCTTTAGGGGATCATATCTCCGCAGGGGGCTTAAACGGAAAAATTTTATAGGAACTTGTCGTGTTATTTTCATCTGTTCCATACGTGTGCGAGAGATTTCCCACATTTTCCCGGACACCCTGTATATAATTTCTTTTATACGTTAAAAAATGAAAAAGTTAGGGAGTGTAAGTTTATAACGTTTTTAATGGGAATTAAAAATTATTCTTCAGTTTTGCATGGCGATATTTCGGAAACTAATTGAGATAGGTATATAAAATGTGGTATTTTTAAAGCTTTTAAAAGATATTTTTAATGGTAAAATAATATATAGAATGTTTCATTTTAAGAAATCATAATTTTTGGGATTTAGGGGTAATAAAAATTTGATACTAATTCGGAAACTGCAAAATTACCCCTGACAACCTAGTATTTTTAATTATTTTGTACGATAAAAAATAAAAAGTTAAGTGGGGTGTAAATTTATACCTTGACCCCGGTACATTCCCATATAACATTTTTTGCCGGCGTTGTACATTTAATTTACTGGCATTGCCAACACTCTTTAATGGCAAGGCATTGGCAAAAAGGTATCAAAAAGACACGAAAGTGGGCAATTGGCCGTTATTAGGCCACGTGTTGCAGATAAAGTGATGACATCCGTCATTAATAAGTTATTGGCAAAAAATGCGTTTAAGATGATGGCATCCATCATTAATAAGTTATTGGCAAAAGATAAAAAGACACGAAAGTGGGCAGATGCAGATACTCCCAAGAGGCAAGCTGACGTCTTATTGACGAAAATTGTCGCATATACTTTTTTTTAAAAGATAAAATAATGCGATATTTTATCTGAAAATTAAAATAGGAAAAACTCCTTACTGCATGCAATTTCCTTGCAATGCAAAGTACCATCTCTCGGAACACTGTCCAACTTGGAGATGCAGGTTTTTACACTGGCCGAAGATATTTCTTTCAAAGCTAAGTGAGATCACCTACCGCAGACCACTCTCGAATTATTTTTGTCAAATGGGTTTAGACTATAAAAAGCGAAGATATTAGAGAAACGTAGTAGTTTATTGTCCATTACGCCATCTATCGGTATGTCAAAAAACTATTAAATATATGTAATATTTTTTATTAACACGTCTTTAAAACTTTTAATAAAGTTTTAAACAAAATGTTTACAGCTCCTAACAGTCTACTTGAATATCTTGCCTTCTCGACTAGCCATCACCAATTAATCACACAACACACACTTATTAGGTAATGAATACATTTAATTATGTCTATTAAAAACTCTTTTCTCTAAAAAGACCATCATTTTATTTTTAATCGCTCCAAAATACATAATAAACATTTTCTTTGGCCTAATTTTTATTTGCATGATTTTTAACAATAAAATGTTATGAAAAGGCCATTTCCTTTAAATTATGTAAAAAACATAAAATAATGTTGTTTAGCTGCCATTATAAATAAAACAGATCAAAAAAATTGATTTAATGTTAGTTAAATACCAATGTTAATAATATGGTTTAAAAAGTATGAATATGCGTTGAAGGTTTGCCTTCAAAAATCCAATATTTATTTGCCTGCAACAAAAACGCGTGTTTTATTTAATCAGTATTGGTATGCCGCCATTTTTGTATGCTTGCCGGCAATTCGCCTGCATGTAATATTTATTGGCAATTAAGTGTTTATTTAGGGTTGAGTTTTTAATGCGTATAAGATGTTGGCATAATATTGCTACCAATTGCCAATGCTTTACCATCAATGCCAATATGAAAAATGTACATTGCCGGCAAATAGTGTTTGCTGGGTTTTGTTCTTTACCTTTAACCAATAGTCGTAATTTAAAGCAATGTGACTAACGATAGTCAAAAGGGTATTTTTTGTAGACCCTTTAAGCATTATTAAATACGTTTCTTGATTTTTTACATTCCAAGTATACCAGGGCAATTTGCAGAGTTCATTATAATATTCCTGCCACTAAAAAAATAAATAAGAGCTGTAAAATTTTACTACACATAAAAATAGTAATTTATGTAACAAGTGCATAAAGTGATACTTTTTTTTATGAATGGAAAGTTTGTCAGCACGAGCCGTCAGGCATATTTTCTACGACCGTATAACAATTTTCCAAATTAACATTTCATGTACAGTGTGTCCCAGGATAGGTATCACAAGAGAGCCAATGGATCAGAAATTTTTGACGTTTAAAATGATATTTTTGGAAAACTTGCATGGTTCAAAACTAAAGCGGGTTTTACACCTGACAAGTAATTGATCAATTAATTGAACAAATGCTTGTTCAAGTGACTTGACGGTTAAAAATTTTCTCAACTTATTTATCAAGTAGCTTGCTCAAGTACTTAAAGAAATTAAAACTTGTCATCAATATTTTTAGGGGCCTTTTAGTAATTAGTTAATAGTTAACATAACTCTAGATAACCATTTGATAAAATTGAAAATAAATTTGACAATAACTTAAGGAGAGTAAAAACATCCAACTTTTCAATTTCTTTATCAAATATTTGACAAAGTAATTGAAAAAGTGTTTGGTCAATAACTTGTCAGGTGTAAAGCCCGCTTAATGAATAAAAATTTTTGCTCCAATTAGTAATATACGGGGTGAGCTATAAATAAAAATATAAAAAACGCCGAAGAAGTAACTACTTTGGCCGCTTTCAGACGGAAGACTTTTTGCAGTCGAAGTTGACTACAAAAATATCGGCTATAGTTGTAACAGAGACAACAATGAGACGAGCAACTAAATGTAAATAAATTATCCGAGAGAGAGATAGCTGCTGGGCCTTCCTTGTCTGTCTTCAAGGAAGGCAAACGCAGATGGCGCGTGAGTCGACTTTATCGTTAGCCCGCCAAATTCAAATTATATAGCTGTGCTATTTTTGCCCTTAATGTTAGGTACTTGTTTTTGTTTCCTATTAATATAAAATATTGGGGTTTAGTTCAATAATTACACACACCTTATTAAAAATGTCATTTATTTGGTTTTTATAAAGATTTTTTCTTACAGATAACCATGTCAATATTACCTTATATTATCTGTTGAAAAGCACAAATTTAATATATACACTGTGATCACTAATAAAAGTCAATATTCAAAGTCCAATTAAAGGTAAAAAACCGCGAAACACACAATAAATCACAGAAAATGTAAACAAACTGTCCAAACAAATCGGCAATTGAAAATATCAAACACAAATATCGATTAACATTTCGGCGTGACTGCCTGCGGCAACGTTGTCAAGTTAAAAATATTCGATTCATGGTATATTTTCTTCTCTTAATTAGATGTGAGCCAAAAAAGGACATTAAAGTTTAAATGCAGAAATTGTAAACAACTTGGCAACCAGGGCAAAGCGATGATTGCTCCATCTTCGATAGCCTGTGATGATGAAAGAAAAAGACATATTTATTGGAACTTGCGTTAAACCAGAAAGAGATAAATACAATGAACAAATTATTAGGACCAGTTACTCGTCTCATTCTTGTCTCTGGTTGTAACTAACGTGTAGTGAGTCGATGTCGTCGGCGACAGTCAACGGCAGAAGGTCGGTTGAAGTCGAAAAAAAGCCTGTATGAAAAGGAATCACTTTTTTCATGGTTGTTAAATGACAACTGCAAGTAGCGACAATCAACCACAAACGATCGACTTTTTGCGGTCAACTTCGACTGCAAAAAGTCGCCCGTCTGAAAGCGGCATTTTATTTTAAAAAATGGAACAAAATTGTATAAGTAAATATTGTAGAGAAATGAAATTTTATGTCAAAATTTAAAGTTATTGCATGAGAGTAAAAAAATGTATTACCAATTTTGTACATTACGCATTACAACTTAAATTACAGGCAAGAGAAAGTATAACTTAAAAAAATGTTTTTTTTTTAAATTCGCTGCTTTAAGCCAGGTATTTTTAAAACGGTTAATGCATAATAAAAGAAGTTTGCAAAAATATGTTTTTTTATTTAAATTCATTAACTTGAAATTTTCAGATAAAATTATATTTTCCGCAACATTTACTTATACAATTTTATCCTATTCTTAAAAATAAAGGTACTTTACTTCTGGTAATTTTTCATATTTTAAGTTATAACTCGCCCTGTATATTATCAATCAAGGTAAAATTAAATATTAATCAGTTTTGGACCATGCGACCAGTTTTCTTAAAGGGACGTTTTAAAATTCCAAAATTTTTGGTCTATTTGTCCTCTTGTAACACCTATCCTGGGACACACTACATAATTTATATTTATTTATACTTATTAAATAATTTTATTTTTTTTTTTTTTAGTTTAAGAGACAAATATGCTCTACATAATTATGCACTTATGTATTTAGGAATATTTAAAAAATTATGTGGTGTACTCACTCTTTGTTAAATAATAATACCAAAACAATATAAATCCCCATTCAAATTTTTAGCTATCCGAATTCATTATGACCCTTAATTTTCGAAAATTTCTAATAAATTTATCGCAAACTGTCTAATTTTAAATTTAGTGACATATGAACTCAAAGAAATAATAGCGATATCAAAGGTAACTAGACTTACAGTTTAGTTAACGTCACGTTTACTGTTACATTGCATAATTTAATAAAAAAATCAATTGTAGTAGGCAAAGAAACAAAATAGTAATTTAAAGCGTGAAAAAAAGCAACAAAGTGTTAAAAAGTTTATTTGTTCCACGACCGTTAAAAAAAAAGCTGTTTTTTAAATCGTTCACATGAACGCCTACTACAATAAAGTTAAATATCAATTTATGCAATGTAACAGTTAACGCGACATCAACTGTACCAAACGGTCAAGTTACCTTGCTTAGTTTGCAAATAAATTTAATAAAAATTATTGAAATTTAATTTGGATGACTAAGAAATTGAAGAGGAATTTACATTTACTGTTTTAGTATTATTTCTACAAAAAGTAGGTACATACAATTTTCTAAAATTAAATAATGAATGCGTAGTTCTTAGGAGGATATATGTTTCTTTAAAAATAAGGAGACTATGATTTTTTGTTGCAATATAATAGCTGTGCTGCAAAAATTAAAATTATTAAGTTTATATAAATAAAACATGTATTAAATGGTATTTTGGGAAATTTTTATACGGCCTTGAAAAAAATGGGAAGTTTGACAGCACGAGCCGTCAGGCGAGTATCACTCTATGCACTTGTTACATAAATTAATATATTTTTTTTAACACTTTATGTAATCTAATAAAATAAGGTAATTAAACTTCATAATACGGGTTTAAAAAACAGAATTTTTTAAACGGTCGTAGAGCAAAAATAATTTTGTTATTACTTAACATAAATAATAACATATTGTTTAATTTAAACAAATAGTAGATTAGTAAATTACCTTATCTTCATATCGCTGACCAGAAATCATTGAATTTGTTGAAATTGTTGTGTAAATCAAAATATGAAGAATCATTGTCATCCTGTTTATACTTCCCTATAAATAATTTTAAATGTCAAATGTCAAGCATATACGAGTAGTTCTTAGAAATCGTGTCTATGCTCAGTTTTATATACTATTAATTGGTGTATTCCTTTTATGCTCTAGAACCGCCGGAAACCGTTCTTAAACTGACAAGAGTGTCAAAGCTGTCAAAAATATAATAGACTGCAACTAAAAGGAACAATTTTGGTGTCGTTTCGGGCGTTTTTGACCCTAAAAAGAATACACCAAATGGTGTATCGTAGGCTTAGTATTTTTCATAAAAACCATACTACGAAAGCTGCTTGGGCCATACTTCATTTAAGCTTTTAAATCTCACAATAATAAATGAGAGGTAACCGAATATTTTAAATATCATTTCCTCATGGTGTCCCAAACTTAATATTTTAATAATATTATACTATTAACCTATTGTGTTCAATGAATTTGACTAGTTTTGATTCACTCTTTTCGCGGTCGAGTAGTGCAGTTCACGTTTACGTAGAAGTCTACATAGACTTCCCGGGTTAGGCGACTGAAGGCGTCGTACGAGCGTTGCTGTACCCTTGGGGATCGAGAAAATATTCACGCTAAATTGGGGCATCTTTTTTCTGGGGCTAAGCGCTGTGAGTGAAGATTCCTAAAGCCAGAGGTTTTACGTTTTGGTGTTGAACACATGGTGTCTTCGTATGGTCGAGGAGGGGCGCATGCCTTGCGGAAAAGCTTCAGTGGTGAAAGTGACGGTTAAGCGCGATACCAATAGCAGCCCATGGCTTGACAACCACAATTTTTGCATGTTCAGAAGTTCATCGCTGTTGTTGATTGTTAGAAGTGTTTCTTATTCATATGCTAGGAAAGTCTAGGAGTTTCGAGTTCGATTATCCAGATTTACCACTGACAAAGCCGGAAAAGCTTATAAGCAATAGCTTATATGACCAGAACGGGGGAACTGGCGAATTGACTTAGTATCAGAGCCATAAAACAAAGAGATAGATAGATAGTTTTGATTAGTACTTATACTAAAAATAGTGCATTTAACAGTTCATTCCCTTTTCATTAGGTACCGAGTAAGAAAGTATTGGATTTTTTTTTCTGTTTCCCAAAAAAAGAATCATTCCCTCATTTTTTACTAAAATCTGCATTGTTTTTGAATCGGATCGTAAATTGCCGCGCTTATGAATTTTTGCAGTTGGTAGCATTGCTAATAAAGCCATATATATATATATCACACCAAAGTCGGTCTATATAAGGTCACGACATTTGGCCATAATGCTTTGACGTGTTATGACGTCACATCTCCCATTTTTCGGCCATGTTGTTTAGTGCCGGAGATATACAGTTTATTGTATTAGTAGAACAACCATTTATACAACAGTTTTTAATTATTATTAAGTTGTAAATTCTTTTACTTTAAATAAAAAACATTTGGAATTACATCTTTCAACAAATATCACTACCAAAACAATGCAAAATGAAATGCGCAAATTCTAGAGGCCACTGGATTGATCTTCAGCTTTGATTTTTACCCAGTCTTGCCAACTTTTCTCCGTGGAGTGCCCTTCCTTGCGTCCCCGACCTCGAACCGCCTAAAAGTTGAGGATATGTCGCAACCTTATAAATATAAACTAACCTTGGTCATACCTAGTCTCAAATTATATTCTGATTAATGATAAATTTATTTTAGTAAATTTTATTTATAATGATAACTCCAGTTATAATATTTTCAAAACAAATTTCTACATTTTAATAATTGATTTTTTTTTTACTACTTTTTTTTTCATTTAAATTGAGAAAATCTGGGGACCACGTAGTAGATTAGATTAGATTAGATTAGGAGGTGGATTGCATATCCTCTAGCACTGCAACCTGCTCAGGTTTATGATTAGAGGTGGATTGCATATCCTCTAGCACTGCAACCTGCTCAGGTTTATTGTGTGTCCTCCGGTCCATAGGTTAGAGCACGCTATCCAAGCCGGTCTGTTTAATCAGACTCCACAAGCTTGAAACTGGCCCCTTGGTATATTTTGCCGCTTTAGGTTTTTCTTCACCCAGCCTTGCAAACCGCAGACGACAAAGGGCTTCGCAGTAGCACCATACGTGTTCTGCGGTTTCTTCCTCCTCCTGGCAGAACCTACATAGGTTTTCTTCTGCCAGGCCCATAGTTTCCAGGTGTTTATTCAGTCTGCAATGACCTGTCAGTTGACCCACTATTATTCTTACTGCCTTCCGGTCATATTTCCGAAACTAATAAAGTTAGATGTATTTAATGTGGTATTATCTTAAAGCTCATTTAAAGATCTTTTAATGGTAAAATAATATACAGGGTTCTTAAATAAAAAATATGTACTTTTTCTTCTACCCTGTTTATTACTACCAGTATCAACATTAAAAAGACCTTTAAAAGAGCTTTAAGAAAACACCACATTAGGTACATCTAACTTTATTAGTTTCGGAAATATGGCCATCCAAATCAGGTATTTAGGTAATTTTTAAAGTACCGCCATTTTGTAATAGGTGAAGATATTGACTTCATATTCTAGGGTTATAAAGTACTCGTCAGGAGCTTTAAAATGATAATCACTCGACCCGCCTTCTCATTGAATAATTTTGGGGTGGTGGCCCTGGTGGTTATAGGGTTAAAGGGGCGCCGCCGCCGTCCAACTTTTTGTAAAAAACGTTCCCCCTCAATAAATATCTTGACGTGTTTCGGCGATTTCCTCAAATCTGTTTCGTTTCGAAGATAACTTGAGTGAAAAGTTTTTAAATGAACACCCTGTATAAAACATTAAGTTTTTTGTGTTTATGTTTTCACTTGAGTAAAATCAGGTAACAGTTTAATATACGGTTTTCTGCTATTTTAAGGGTTTTTTAAAAATTATTGATACTTACATATTTTAGACACTCTTCTCAATAAAACTTACGTGGCGCACATCCAAAATATTTCGTTTTAAAAAAATATCAGCTAACAAACTTACGAGGCCGGGACGGAAGTGAAAAGGAGTGCTGGGCGGGGTAAAATTGGTAAAACGAGTTAATGAAACTGAACATCACATGTAAAATTAAGTAAAATTACATTTTTTCGTATACTTTTGAGAATGAAGATAAAAAAATATGATAAATATGAAAATTGTTAATTCATAACCTAAAAGTAAGAAAAAAACAGCATTTGGCAACATCGGAAGGGTCTGCTTCTATTTATGAGTAAATAAAAGGAAATAATTCATACAAACTGGATTCATAAAGTGTGTATTGGTATCTGGTGTAATTAAAGGATTAAAAAAAACGTTGACTAACTAGAACTAACCTGACCACCCATTATAATCCCTCTTTAATTAGTTAACATTTATACAACG
>JACEGR010011864.1:0-13420 GCA_014170235.1 Listronotus bonariensis | reverse complement strand
TATATATATATATGCAGTTATATATATATATATATATATATATATATATATATATATGTACCTATGTATTACTAATATAAAACTATAAAAATTATTGTATAATGGTGGTGTCACTTAAGGTACTTTTGGATATTAAAATACTTTGTTATGAATGAGTGTCAAGAGGACACTAGCAACATTTTTTTAAATAGAAATGAAGGCCATGTAGTTTGGACCCCAATTCCCTACTTAACGCTACTTTGTTTTAAATCGACCCAGCCGTTCTAGACTTACAAGCCAATTTCATTAAAACCGCACTGTACGGTGTTTAAGACAAATTTTTCGGTTCTAAAGTCTGAAACGGCTGGGCCGATTTTTAAAAGAAAGGGGCGTTATGGGCCTGTAAAACGGAGTACTACATGACCCCCTTCCATTTGAAAAAAAAGTTGCTAGTGCCCCTTGGCACCAGGCCACGTGGCCGAAATTATTTTTATGTCAAAAGTAGTCTACGTAACAACCTTACCCGATCTTCATATCTTGTCCCATTCAAAAGATAAAGTGAGGAACTATTTTCATATCCCCACTCTATACTGCAAACAGTTAACCTTTCAACTATGGGAAATTGGAGTTACATCGTTAAATATCATGAAGCGTAAAGGAATGCATAAGAATTTTGTAAAGTAAAACGATATCTCCAAATATCGACAAAACGGTTGCTTTGTAACAATATTTATTAAGTACTTTTTAACATGATAAATATAAAGAATATAAATTTTACTAGAGCCATGATATGCCGAGGCACTAAAGTTATATCATTTAAACCCAAGCAAAGGGCTCTAAGGGGCCCTTTTACATTTTAAAACAAAAATATAAGCAGATTGTTATTTCATACCCTGAAAACCCCTGATACCGAATTTTGTAGAATAAAATGCCTTAAATAAATGGCCAGTTTATCAATCTATATCTTGCAAAAGATAAAATTTTCGAATGAGGTAAATTAAGTTAGATCGTTATATTCTGGTCCAAGGACCTTGTGGTAGCATTCTGTACAGACCTTTAGAGAAACCCTGAATAGTTAAAAACTACCGTTTATAAATTTAAAATTTTAGCAATCATTTTACGAGAAATCCAACCTGATTTCATATTAAAGGCTTTGTTTGGCGTCATTTTTGACATAAAATTTAAAATAAGTCAAAAACGGTTGGACTTAGGTATAGAACACTATACATAAATTATGTTTAAAATCTTATGCAGATTCAAAAGATAAATATAATATAGGATGTTCTATTCAAAATAAGGAAGTTGATATTAACTTCCGGTATAACCGGAATTGGTAGAACTGTTTATAGAAAGAAATATTTTAGTTGTATGTCCATCACTGACTTTATAATGTAACCAATTTTCAAATTTTTCAAAGCCCACTTTTCGAGAAATCTATCGCAGGAGTTCCCAGTGGGACATCCTGTATAATTTTGCCAAATAGTAATACCTAAGTATATAATAATTCAAATAATATATTCCTTAAACCCACCTTTATCAAAACAAAGTGAGATTAGGCATAAAATAGTCCAACACACCACATTCATATTTGCATCACTTTCTTTTTATAAACTTCACCATAAACCACTTATAATGAACTGCAGTCAGATTTCAATAAACTCAAGCTTTAAAAATATTCTGGTTAATTTTATGTCTGGTTTGCTTTTACCCCACATTATTTTAAAATATATGTTTCGCTTTAGGGGAAGTCCGGGTAAAGTGAATACCTTCAGATGTTTGAGACTTTATCAAGAAAGGTATGTAGAGAGATAAAGCAACAAAATAAATACTGCAAAATCAATCTTACTAATTGCGTCTGCTATTGTTCTGTACTCAATTAGGTTCACAAGTAAACAGTAAGTCACTAAAAATAAAATTCAAAAATAGTGTCATATTATCCACTTTGCCCAGACTCCTGAATTACCATCTTCATAATAAATCTAAAAATTTATTTCAAAACAAAAACTTAATACAGTAAAAAAACTTAAATTCACGTTTAAAGATAATATCATAAAAATTAAGGAATGGCAGTTATCTGCAGACAGGTATAGTCTTCATTGCCTTCCAAAGCGGAGCATTGTTTATGACACCATTTTAGACATGTACATGACGACAAATCCAATCTTTAATTGGATTATCTTCTTTAATATATATTTTACCGCAAAAATCATATTCTACCTTCAAAACTTTTTTGTTGTTACTTCTTTAGCAATTAGTCTAGGAATGTTTTTTGATTCTACATTTAGTTTTTAGCAATATTTCCTTTTACTTCTTTACCATCTCTAACAAAATATGAGTTTTATAATCTGCAGTTAAATATTATTTATCAAGTGGATACCATATCCACTTTGCCCTATTCACTTTGCCCAACACTGCCATTTTTGAGGTGTTAGGCCAAATCTTGCAAAAACTGTTGATTTTGATTTTATAATTAGTATATTATAAGAAGCCACTTTTTCATACAATAGAACTATAGTACGCCCAAGGATGACAAACAAATAATATAGAAGATATCATCAAAGCACTTGCCTCGAAATATTGAAAATTATTTATCGAAAACACAATTTACCGTCGTCAAGACGCTGCGCAACTCGGCCTCTCGCTTAAGTGTTTGCCGCTTATTGAGACATGATGGCCAAAAGTTTCTCTGACCGCGAGGTTCATGTCAAACGAATAGTTTGGGCATAATGGGGACTATTCGATTTGCCCAGGGTGTTCACTTTACCCAGGTTTCCTATATATTTTAGTCATGTAAATCGAGTCATTGACGTTTTTAAAGTATTTTTAGTTTTTTTCAGGAATGTTTACATTTTCAGTCGAACATATATGATGAAATAAAATTGGTATAGTTGGGTCAAATTTAAATTAATTAGTGTATAAAATAGGTACTGTATTGTGAGTTTGCAGCCCATAAAAGTGAGGTGCCAACAGCGAGGCGTTCTTTGGGCATAGCGAGTCATAGCCAAGGAAAGTAAATAAGATTTTTAAGCAAAATATTATTTTCTTCCCTTTGCTAGAGAAAGTGGTGCGCGGGAAGGCCACCATTGTTACAGCAAGGCGCAAACTG
This sequence comes from Listronotus bonariensis, assembly GCA_014170235.1. Classification (NCBI taxonomy): domain Eukaryota; kingdom Metazoa; phylum Arthropoda; class Insecta; order Coleoptera; family Curculionidae; genus Listronotus; species Listronotus bonariensis. Next base: position 10,335 of record JACEGR010011864.1, on the reverse strand, counting down.
AGGGCGCGTATAGCGTGTGCGAGGTCACGCGACAAGGAATACATGACTTGAACATACCACACGCGGCGCATGGGGATCCGTATATTGAGACGCGTGTGTCGCGACCCAGTTCCCCGAATAATGTCTGGTATCTAAAAAAAGGGTTGTTATTATTAAACCTAAGTTCCTAATCTGAATCAGATTTTGCAGGGTGATCACGACACTCGATTCGATCAAATCGAGCAAGTCGATGAGCATCTCTACAAACTTAACCACGGCACTTTATCAATTTTACCGTTCGGCAACAGACAGAAAAACAAAAATTTCGACCGAACGTCCTGGCTAAACCCATGGACATGCACATACGACCTGCTCGAATCAATCGAATCGAGTGTCGTGACCCTCCTGCTGATGATTTCGACAATAAACATAACAATAAAACTAGATTTCTCTGAAAATCAGCTGCGTGCGACGCGAGAAACTGTGCCACTACCACAATAGCAACTCGTGTTTGAATAGAAGTGTCACGCGCCACGTCGTGTCGCTGGGCAATTTACGCTGGATAATTTAATTTTATTAAGTTAAACGGTACGCGGTACTGTGTCGGGATCATACGTTACACGGTCTTAATTTGCGCCGTGGGATTAATGTTTGAAATAACGCGCGCAGCATCCTTGTGAATTTGCTTATAATGCGACTTGAAATACAATTTTTATTGTAACGTTATCCCGCTCGTAAAAATATCAAAACAAGTCTCAAGACTTTTAAGCTCTCACAAAATTCACTGAAAAGAAATACAAATTTACAAAAATACCCAAGAGCCTATTCTCTTTAGGTCACTACATTGCTTTTACTATTCTTGACGGCAGGTGCCGAATGTGATTTTTTACTTTAAGGCGGCTCTTCATACATTTGTAAAACGCAAGTGAAAATTTGATTTTCAAACATAACTCACCCTTCTAAAACAAATACACTTTCTCTAAACAATTCCTTCCTTTAAACGTAACTCACCTCTTTTCTTAAAGTTTGGGAGGTAATTTCCCGGGGCACGTCTGTCTCGATTCCGAACGCGAAAGTTCCCGTCTATTTCGCGGCTCAGTAGCATACACTTTATTCTTCAAGTTCATCCCCAGAGAAGAAAGTCACAAGGGGTAATGTCCTGGTGATCTGGGGGCCATGGTTCTAACGGAGAATTTCTACCTATCCACTTCATAGGAAAGTTTATACACTAAAAAGTTAGGAATAAATAACCTCTTAAAAAGTTAATTAAAATAAATATTTTTTTCTGTTAAAATCTGGAAGCTCTTGAGATTTTGAAAAATATGAATTAAAGGGTTTTTGGGGATGCTGGATTCTAAATCTAACAGAAAAAAATTTGAATAAGCCCTCAATATCCTTTTCCTAACAAAATCAAGTCTTTTTACCCACCAAGACCGCACGCCAATGGTGAATAAAAGTTTTCACTATGCCAAACACTTCCACAGTTTATTTTGTAAAATTACAGAAGGTTGTATAACTCAAAATAATGTCACGTTTTTAGTTTTATTTTTTTTTGTTGATATATACTCATGGACAAAATTATCAAGTGTTCGTTCAAATGTAGGTAATTACTTTTTAAGAGGCAAAATCTTTTAAGTCAAATTAAAAAAAATACATATATCAGCCTACTAAATGAATACCATTAGCTAATAACGGTTGAGCTAAATAACACAACACATAGGCAATCTAAGGAAATGAGACAATCTAATCCAAATACTAGCATGTAAACATACGTAACTAATAGTGCTTGTTTTGTTATTCTATTACTGGCTGATATACCAAAAAGTATTGCTTTTCCAGTATATAAGCTTACTGCGTTAATTTAAAATCAGGCTTCAGTAATATCGATAACAAAAATATTCAATAATTTTGTTTATGAGTATACGTATATTTAGTATTTTTTCTTTCCTTACTGTTTTTAATAAAATGTGTTTTCCAAGTTGTATTCAAATTGCCCAAATAAACACATAACTATTTATGTTTAAAAATCGCATACAAAAGCTTAATATAGGTACTTACCCAGTGAAGCATATGAGATTAAAATAATTATACCAAAAATATCCATGTCTGGAAAAATATTTAGTAATTTAGTGACACAACCAGACTGCAGTCTATTTTAAGCCCTATTACTTGCATTATCTCTGTATTTATTATAAATAAGGATTTTGTGTACTTAACACGCATCATATTATATGGATTAAGAGATAAGGTATACAAATTTACAATACTTAGTAGGAAAATAGTTAAAAATAAAACACCTGCCATAAAGTTTATAATTTTTATTCAAAAGTTTAAAATATTTTGCATAGTTTGCCCAAAAAATAGGACAAGAATGTAACGTTACACAATCCCGTTTTTTCGTTTGGTCTGAATTCCAATAACTATAGGTCCGGCCTGCAAAACATCATCAAAACGTTAGGTGAGGTTTTACTTTTATCGCCTTATCCAGATGCCTTAAAATATAAGAACTTCGAGTTTTACCACATTATCGGCGAAATCCGAAAAAATGGTTTATTATTCTGTACTGTTTCCACAGACTTTTAATTAAGGAGAAAACAGTTAGGTATACCTAATTTTAGACAATCCTACATCTGAAGTTTGGTGTCCGCCACTTAGAAATAAGGAATACCTAGCTACGTGGTGAATATCACTGGCAACATCGCAGCATTTTAGGGATTTTTGTTTTGCAACAGATATTTGTTAAGAATTCGTTTTATATCTTGATCTGTGACTGAAGTGGTAGCAAAATAGGTTTATCTTTCTTTACTTTGTACGCTTATTAAAGGACATCATGCTACTTATTCATAAAAATGAGGCATAGTATCTTATACATGTTAATAGTTGACTTATGAAGGATATCTCGAAGGCGGCTTCTTTGATGTCTTCTAGCGCGTCTCATGACCTCGAACTGCATATTTTGCAGGCGTTTCATGAGCGTACCTAAGAAATTAACATGTTTAGGCGCCTATCTCTTAAAAATATATTTTAATATTATTATAATGCATTTTATAACATCTATGCAATCAAATAAAACAGATGCTTTAATAATATGTCGTATTGAGATATATTAATAATTATTATGAAATGTGTCTATTTATTTTCGCATATGACAATTTTTTATTTTTCATATTTTTGAAGTTTCTATTTATCCATTTGAGGGTATGGAATAGTCTAACTGTAACAAACCATTTAATTAAATAACTAATTGGAAATTGTTCACAAGGATGTAAAAACTATTTTTAAACGGTTTTACTTGACCTGTTTGTTATTTATTTGGAATTATTTTTTGGGTCAAATCTAGTAATTGAAATTTGACCCCCTTCCTGACGACCGATCCATCTGAAATTTGGTACACTTCCTTAGTCTTGATGACAATACAATATAACATATTCTTTATAATTATAAATCCAACATGGCCGCCGATACAAAATGGCGGATTACATATTACTTTACTACAACCTCAATATGGGTATCAAATTAAAAGGCTTTATTGGTAGAATAGAACCCACTATGAAAAAAATAAAATCCAAGATGGCCGCCGCCACAAAATGGCGGATTACATTTTTTTCACAAATACCTCAATATGGGTATCAAATGGAAGGGCTTGATTGGTAGAATAGAACCCACTATAAAAAAATTAAAATCCAAAATGGCCGCCGCCACAAAATGGCGGATTACATATTTTTTCTCACAACTACCTCAATATGGGTATCAAATGAAAGGGCTTGGTTGGTAGAATAGAGCTCACTATAAAAAAAATAAAATTCAAGATGGACGCTGCTGCAAATGGCGAATTACATATTTTCCACAACTACTTCAATATAGAATCGTTGGTTAGTTCTGGTTAGTTATAGTAAGGCGAACTCAATAGAATGAGAAGTATCAACTAACAACAAAACTAAAAACTTGAAAATAAATTATGTAAAAAAAACTTTTTATGTTAAACGGTTTTATTGTACTAAAAGCTAAAAAATAATTCGGTAAGTCCTAGCTACCAGATCGCACCAATCTTCTCATCAATCTGGGGTATTGATCAGACAAATAATAAAATCGTTGGGCAATTGACATTTCTATCATAATATTTACTCTGGATACGCTTCAGTTTTTTAAAATATGTATTGTATAATTTACACAAGTGTCTATTTATTTTTCCATATGACAATTTTTCTATTTTTAACATTTTTGAAATTCTTGTTTATACATGTGAGTGTATGGAATAATCTAACTCTACCAAATAATTTAATTAAATAATTAATTGGAAAATTTTCACAAGGATGTAAAAAACTAGTATTTTTGCAGATATTTTCAAACTTTTGAATTAATTTTTTTGTATTACAATACTTCAACGTCTTGAGGAAATCTGTAAAATTTGTTCGCACCATCATCGTAGGATTTGTTTTTACAATTTTTAAAACAGCAAACAAGGCCTACTTTTTTTCTTTCTTCTTCCATGATAGGTAATTAATTACACAATTCACAGAAAAATCACTAAACAGAATATTATAGTCCAGAAAAATAAAACGTATCGCAATAAACTATATAAAATACATTGACCGATACCGAGTCGTTGCTTCGCCTTTCACTACTGCACTGGCAATTTCGGTTTAGAATTTCGGTTTAGTAGCCCTCGAAGGTCACAGCCTGCTCCGCTCAAGGTAAAAGAGATATCCTTCCAAATTTGGAATTTATTAATGGCATTTGATTAAATTTACAAAAAATAAGAATAGAGAATGTACCTTTTTCTGGGGGTAGTCGAAACAAAATTTGTCTTATTAACTGTATTTGTGCGATTTAAATGGTTCCAAAAGTCCACTACCAGTATTGCGAATAAACAACAAACAAACTATTTTTGCTAATTTTAAAAAGAAAAACAGACAGTCGTTTTTTGTATAAAAATAAAGAGAAGCTTTTGTACGAATTATGTTTTTTTTAAGTTCTTCGCATTTTTTATATTATTTTGAAAAAGAAATTAACCTCGAAAAATATATTTGTTTCATTAAATAGCATAAAACAATAATTAAAATAATAATAATACTAGACGGTTCTTGTAACGAATTTTTGTAAAAGACTTGAAGATATGACAAGGAAAATAAAGCCAGTGCTTCATGTTTAAAGAGTACTTAGAGGTTTTTTTGTTGACTAACGTTTCGCCTGTTACGATTAAAATTAGCTTTAATTCAACAGATTTTTGAGAGGTGGAAAAGTAAAGTGGGCCAAACAGGGCGACAACTAAGTGTAAGGTTTCCTAAAATTAGAGGTTAAGAAATAACTTTGCCTGGATATGGCCCAAATTATATTTTATAAGTAACAGATAAAAAAAAACGATTATTATTATTAACTTATAGGACTATACAGCGTGGTATAGTTACGGAATGTTGTTAAGTAAATTCTAGGGCAGATTCTACTATGAAAAATAAATAAAGTTCATATAAACTTGGGTCTGCAAATTTCCCGTTCTCAAGGTACAGGGTGTAGAACTTGTAAAAAATGGAGTTTTTAAATATAATAATAATAATAATAATAATAATAATAATAATAATAATAATAATAATAATAATAATAATAATAATAATAATAATAATAATAATTTTATTGTCTAACAGTAATCCATTTATAAGACAATTTGATACACATTAATAATAACTGAAAAAAAATCATTGCATGGCAAAAAATATTATAATATAAAAAAGTAAAAACTAAAAAAAAATATCTTAAATATTCCAGCTCAATTTTGTTTTAATTTTGCAATGGTGTTCATGGCATTAATGGGTTAATTTAATATTCCCTTAATTACTTTTAATAAGTCCAGTGGCATCTCGAGCCACAGTGACTGAAAAGTAGGAAATATGCGAAAACTCTTCTGTTTCAATATCATTTACCTATAGTAAGTCTCATTTTGCTATGTCAAAGAGGCAAGGAGTTATGGCTTGTCTAATAAGTTTGTTTACACCTGGTATGTTAATATAATATAAATGCTTTTGTTTATTTAGTTATTATTATCTTGTTAACCCAGTTAACCCATATGTCATTTTATTTTTTAATTAATTTTTCTTAAATCATTTCTTTTTACCTTTTATGTAGTTTTTTTGTAGGTTTGGTTTTTAAATGTTATTTTATTTGTTTATTATTATTAATATTTTATCGGTAAACATACACTAAAAACACTTCGCACCTTTTTTCTTATGTAAGCTCTTCGCGCAGAGCGGCATTGCAGCCTCTAGTAGGTATATGATCTAACTACCTAGGCGTCTTCAACTAGAAATACTGACAAGGCTTAACTGGTGGTATAATAATGAAGTCGGCTAATAAAATACATAATATATGTACAAGTTTTAAAAATTTTAGGTTTTCTCCCGATTTCACCAGGATCCTAACATTAGATTCTGACTTATCCATTAAAAGAAATCCTAACGTTTCCTTTTTTGTCGATTAAAAAAGAACTTCTTTGTTGTGTAACCCTACTTAGAAAAAAATGTTATAAATGGCAAATAATAAAATGTACGATTTTATTTTAAACAACTATATAACAAGCCATGACCAATAATAAGTATAAATAAAGACAATACGGAAGAATTTGAATCATTTGCCATTCCGATTATGGTTCCAGTTGTAATATCAAAAATTTCTCGATTACACCTTGAGGTGTTACATGATTGGCATGATTGCATTGAAATATTTTGTATTCCTAATTCCTCTTGAAACCAAGAACAATATTCAGGATAATTTGGTGGCAATACACCGCAACCTCTATAAATTCCAGTATCATTGTCTCTCGGGTTTCCCAGAAAATCATAGGTATCTGAAAACAAAGTATTCTATTATTATTTATTAAACAGGCTATCAATATAAACTAATTTCCACTTTTATTAGCATAGCAAGTACGAAAATGATTTTTGTAAAATTTGCAGAAAAGTATGTAAAATTTATTGATTTTTATCGATAAACTAAATGGTCTAATATCCGAATAGGAAGCGACCTTCACCCACCTGTTTACCGAATAAAAACTGTTTTATATTAAAAATAGTATTTAAACAAAGGTATTGCCATGGGGGTTTCTAAAAACAATAGGTCAAAGCTATGACCAAAAAGGTTTTAAAATTTTTAGGTAACCCTGTATAATGTCAATTTTCATTTTTTTATTTTACATGAAAGTACTAATATATAAGTACATTTTGTTTCTTCAATTTAATAAATAAAGTTGTAGTAAATTTTTAAATTTTAAACTTAAAAAAATGTTGGTACATTTTACATTATTTTAAAATATATATTTTAATAGATGGTCTTTTGTTGGATACATTCCCTGGCAGATTTTTGATTTATGAAATTTTGTCTTTTAATGTATGATCTGTGTTCTTTTATGCGCTTAGCTAATGGTCTGCAAGTTTCACCTATATAAAACTTATTGCATTCGCAAGGTATTTAATAAATAACATTTCTCGTATTTTCATTTAGGTTGTACAATTGCATTTCAGTTTAGGTTCATTTGAACTGAACTGGTACATAAGCCTATCCATTTAAAATATATTGCTGTCATTTTTGGCATTTACTTGACAGCAATATGTATATTTAATGGACTGGTTCATGTATCAGTTAAGTTTAACTGAACCTAAGTTAACCTCGCAATTCTAAAACTGCGCAATACTATTACGTTTTTAAGGCTATTGGGGTAACAAGTCGCATATCAATCTAAATAATTGCAATATTTTTACTAGTTCCACTTACGTGTATAATTTATAAATGCTGAAAAACAACTAACTAATACTTTATTTTTATTATTATCAGCAACTTCGTCATAACAGTCAACCACTCTGGCTGTATTCAGTTGTTCACAATTTTGCTCAAAAGATTTGCATTCGTGCAAAATAAAGATGTTTGCGTTAAGCTTAAAATAAGATTTTTTGTTAAACAAGAAAAAATTAATGTTGTTTTGCCAAAAATTCGGATTTTGCGTCTCAAAAAACGGCATTACAGTGATTTTGGGTTGCTTTTGGCACTCTTGTCAGGAAACTTCTCGGAGATAACGGCCTTGTCCAGTCCAGGATTAAGAATGCCACTTTTCTTAGGATAGTGAGTTTTTAGAACACAAAAAATTATACCTATATAATGGTTAAAATCGGTTAGAAAAACATTTTTTTTTAAATCTATTTAACAGGGTGTCCAGAGAATCTCTACCAACATAAGACAAAACCTTAATATAAACTACTAAAAATCATACTTTTTAAACTACTGGATGTCAAAATTTTGGTGAAAATGCGTGATTGTCTGCGAATGGGGTTTACAAAAGAACATCAGGCCAAGAATTTAATAAACAAAAACAATTATTATTATTGAAAATTATAAACGAAATCAATATATTCTTTTCGGAATCATATTTTTATTATAAGCAAAAATTGGCATACTAGGTATCTGCGAACGCCGACTTTCACTCCTTTTCCGCATAATTTGGGAGGTGACGTTCGTCGGCTTTCCCAACTAGGCTCCAAATGTTCGGGAGGTCAATTTAAATATTATAGTTGTGATCACGACCTCAAAAACCCTCGGGTACCTGACTTGGACAGTTAGGGCTCTTATTTACGTTAGTATTTATTAAGTTATTAAATTTTCCATAGTGCATCTCAAAAATTTTTAAATGCATTTTTGGCTGCATAAATGCAATTTTCGGTTTGTATAAATATTTTGAAGCAAATGCAGAAGTAAGCTTTAGTATGCAACAAACTATTGGTTGTTACCTTGAAATTGATAAAGTAAATAATCTTTTATATGCAACCGAACTAAAAATTAGAAAATAATTTTTCATTAAAAAATATTGTCACTTCATAGTAAAAAGCGTGGGTGCTTAATATATTAAATGTTATAATTATTATATTTGCCAATATCTATGAGGGAAAAGTTATGAAAAATTGTAAAATGCACCCCACGCTTTTTACTATGAAGTGACAATATTTTTTTAATGAAAAATTATTTTCTAATTTTTAGTTCGGTTGCATATAAAAGCGTGTTTTTTTAGTTTTTTTAAACTATTATTTATTTTTCATTTTTTAGTTCGATATGCATTTATGTATGTATCTATGTAAAAATGCTCCAGTTTATTCACTAAAAATTCCTTCGCCATTTTTGTCAAGAGTAGCTAAACCTGAGAAAGTTTGGGATGTTGCTAAAAGATGGCAACACAGGTGTTGTTTTTATAATATAATGGAATTTTTTTCCTGGCGATCCAAACCAGGATAACGGGATACTGTTTGCAGATTATTGCATTGTCATGGGTCCTTAATACGTGTGCAAAGTTTCAAAGAAATCGAATAGCTGGAAGTTGGTAAAAATTAGGCTCAAAGATTCCGTTACAGATAGATAGTGACAACCCAAGTTAATAAAAGGACATACTTTATAAATTTTTGCCTATATTTCAAAAAATAATAATGCGATTGATTATAACAAATTGTAAAGTGCCTTTATAACTTATTCTTAGTACTAATTACTTAAGCCAAGGTTCACCTAATCCAGCATAGAAAAAATATAACGACTATTTTTCATAATGTCTCAAAGTATGTCATTTTAGGCATGGTGTCAGATAAAATGACACAATAGCTTAGGCTAAAATGGCATATACCTTCAACAGACGATTTCAAGGATTTTATAAAGTAAAAACATATACATTAAATAAATTTAAAACTCATTTTTATTAAAAACATTTAACATTTATAATATGATAAGATATGTAAATAATCTTGACTGTTTTTAATATAACAACAAAGTTCACGGAAAATATCTTCGTTCTAGGGGAGACTAAGCGCATTCAGCATGGGCCCACTTTGAACAACCTTGGCGTGTAGATTTCATTTTATATTTACCAACCATCAAGAAAAAAGTTTTTACGTTAACGAACACGTTAAAATAGTATGTCATTTTACACTTATTACATGTATGTCATTTTACCCAAAAACGACAATTTAGCAAACATGCTTAAATTTTGAGAGTATAAATAAACCTATAGTAATCATATTTATAAATAAACATAGCCAAATTATTGTGTTTCAATAAAAAATAACAAAATTTGTAACAAAACTATGTAACTTCGCAAAAATACACAACTTCTAAATTGATTAGAATTATTTTGCGGTTGGTGAATTGAAAATTGAACTTGAAATGTCGTGCAAAAAAATCAGGGACATGCACCTGTACGGTAATTTCGATACTAACTGCAGTGATCATATTACACGCTCCAACACGTTTAAGAGGTCGCTGCTAAAGCGGGAAATTCAAAAAATTATGAAGTGTGTCATTTTACCTGAGTATGCCATTTTAGGCCAGTTTCCCCTA
>JACEGR010011863.1:0-13420 GCA_014170235.1 Listronotus bonariensis | reverse complement strand
TATAAAGGTAAAAGTCACTAAGTAACATTTATCTCAAAAATGAGTTAAGCATACCCAAGTTACTTTGCGGTAATAGTTCTATCACATGAACAACTCAAAACTGCTATGCTGGACTTCTAAAGCGCTTAAGGGGATGCCGTAGCACGTTAAATGAGCTAAAACGCGATTCCCTGCCGTGTTTAAATATTTATTTGAGAAAAGATTATCGGAAAGTTGGTTATTTTTACGTTTTTCTAATTTTGGGAAATTTGGGAAATGTGTTAATTATTACCATTACCAAAAATCAATTAACTTTCCGATAATCTTTGGATCATTTTAAGAAACTTTTCTATGTACAACTTTTTCTCAAATTTTTCTCAAAACAAATATTTAAAAACGGCAGCGAAACGCGTTTTAGCTAATTTAACGTGCTACGGCATCCTCTTAAGTAAAATATTAAAATAAACTAAGTGCAAAAATTTTTTTGTGGTAACGCTAAAACTCCCTAATTAACCTATATTATTATTATTATTATTATTATTCTTTATAAGATCCAACACGACGTATCCCATGGCTCTGACCCCATAGGGCGTCGTGCGGAAGGCCATCCATATCGAAGACCACTCCTCGCGTCCGCTCGGTCAGTAATCTTCGGCCAAATTCATTATTATTATTATTATTATTGGCGTTCGTCCCCTGAATGATTTGCCAGCACGCGCCCGTGGGATTGGCCGGATTGCGAGCTCGAAACTCCCGGTTATCCCGACACTATAACTATACTAAACTAATTTTAAATGTTTAAACTGTATCATCTGTAATTGCATAAATTGTGGCAGTCAAGCCAGAGACTGCTACTAGTATCGCGCATAACCATCACTTTCACTACTGACGTTTTTCCGCAAGGCATGCGCACCTCCTCGACCATACGAAGACACCATGTGTTCAACACCAAAACGTAAAAACTTCAGGCTTTAGAAATCTCTTACAGCGCTTAGCCCCAGAAGAAAGAAGCCCCAATTTAGCGTGAATCTTTCTCGATCCCCAAGGGTACAGCTACGCTCGTACGACGCCTTTAGTCGCCTACCCGGGAAGTCTATGTAGACTTCTACGTAAACGTGAACCGCACTACTCGCGGAAAGAGTCCTAAGTAACCTAAATCGTAAATAAATAATATTCCGTAAGTGTCACTTGTGAGTTTTTGGGTTGGAAAAGTCGGGACAGGATATTAATCGGTGGTGTATTAAGTCAAACCATTAATTTAGTTTTAATTTTAGTAAGCTATCAATTTTTTCTAGTGTTATATAGTTATATAACTATATTTATGCCACTATATGGTAAAATTATTAGGTTACAAGCCAGGTAAAATCCAATAAGTGCAAAAACTGTTATTTCCGACGTTCTTTGGGTATTTTTTTGTAAAAATTGGAAGCAACCCTTTATAGAATCCATTACTTTTGATAGCAATATTGATAGCAAAGGATTTTTTTCAAAGCAAATTTTATATAAAATTGCTGGTATCTCCAAAGCATAAAATTGTTACTTAGTTAGTTTTACCCTTATACCGACGATATGTACCGGGTTATTTAATTTAAAGTATACAGAGCCTTGTTTTTGAACTTGTACTTTTTTAAATCTAAAAAAATCTTTTGAAAGAAAAAGCAGAAGGGTTACAGCACGCTTGACGTATTTTTAATGGAATACCCCGTATATTTTTTTATCAATGGATAGAGATTTTCACGGGAAGTTCGGTGATCTAGGGTGTGCTGGGTTTATTTTGTACGGTTCCAATGCAATTGATTAAAAACTGCATTATACTATAAGGAGGTTCACCTGAAAAAACCTGGCTGCCACAGGTCACAGTTTTGTCACCAAGAATTTTAAAAATAAGTTTATTAATTTTTTGAGTAGTTTTATCATGAGGTTTTCATCAAAAGATAGACTTCAAATTACATTATATAATGAAAATGATATAATATGTCTTTTTCTAAACCCAAAAAGTAATAAACATATTTTTAAAATTCTTAACTGACCAATAAGCACCTGTGACAGCCAGGTTTTTCAGGTAAAACTATCCTTATAGTATAATGCAGTTTTTAATCAATTGGATCAGAGCCGCAGGAAATAAACCCAACAACCCCTATATCACCGAATTCCATGAAAATCTCTATCCATTGATATAAAAATGTACGGGGTATTTTATTTAAAAAATACGTCACTCGTGCTGTTACTGTTTTGTTTAAAATGTTTTTCTGATATTATACATTTGTATAATAAACCTATTATTTTTACAATTAAAAAGACACAACAATAAGTTGTCCTAAAACTGAATGGTTTATTTGTTGTGTAATAATTGTAATTTAAATAATAAAGTGTGTAATTTTGTATATCGTTGGTTTGGATAATTTAACCCAAAATTATTGTTAACGGACTCATTTTATCTTAATTAAATTATGATTTTTTCTTAATATGATTTAAGATAATCGTGACAAACCCAACGTCGATCATCACATTCAGGCGGATGGCAATGATTATGTCGTGGAACCTAAAATTCCAAGATCGAACGGTTGTGCTATTCCTGGGAACAAAATAACTATCACTTCTAATCCTTTGGCCGATACTGATAATAAGGTAAGTTCCAGTCTGCTTTGTTTAGTTATCAAATAGTAAAGGGTTTTCCATTTTCAGCGCTCTATCTTTGAATGAAAATAAAACAAATTATGAAAATTATATTGCACTTATTTTAACCAGGCTCTTTCGAATTTCTTATGACACGGGTATTTTTCCAGACGGCTGGAGAGCTGCACGTGTCCAGCCTATTCCCAACAAAGGATCTAAATCTCTTCCATCCAACTATAGACCCATTTCACTTCTCTCAATGCTTTGTAAAGTAATGGAGAAATCCATTAACTCGCAAATTCTTAGGTATTTAGAAAAACATAAAATTTTACACGACAGGCAATACGGATTTCGTCACAAGAGATCTACAGCAGATCTTCTTTCCTTCGTTTCACACAACTGGAACAAGTCTCTTGAGTTTCTAGGTGAGTCCCAGATCGTTGCTCTTGATATATCTAAAGCTTTCGACCAAGTCTGGCATGACGCACTTCTTAATAAACTTCCCTCCTACGGTCTTCCAACTAAACTCTGCTCTTGGCTCTCCAGTTATCTTTCTAATCGACGTATATCAGTCATTGTTGATGGCCACTCTTCAAGCTTTCACGAAATTAATGCTGGAGTGCCTCAGGGTTCAGTACTAGCACCGACTTTGTTTCTTCTTCACATCAACGATCTTCTTTCTTCCACAACCAATCCCATTCATAGTTATGCTGACGATAGTACCCTTCACTCCACTTTTCAGGTTCCCAAACCAATCTCTCAACCCGACTTGGAAAGCAAACGCAGGGCGATGCAGATATCTCTTTGACAGGATCTCAATTTGATATTGGATTAGGGCGCCAAATATCTCGTTTAATTTAATGCACTTATCCTTTGCTTATGAGTGGCCAGATTTTGCAGAGCGGGGACACATTTAACCTTGTGGGCGTCACATTTGAGAATAACCTTAACTGGCATAAACACATTGTATCTATAGCCACCGCGGCTTCAAAAAGCTTGGATTTCTTTTCCGAGCCAAAAAGTATTTTTCTCCTTCCAATTTATACACTTTGTATGTGTCCCAAATTCGACCCTCTCTGGAATATTGTTCTCATGTCTGGGAATGGCATCCCCTACAACCCTCAGCATTCTTGATGCCATTCAAAGAAGGGCTGTTCGTCTTATTAATGATCCTCTACTTACTCAAAGACTTCCTTCTCTTGCCCATCGTCGAGCTGTGGGAGATCTATCGCTCTTCTATAGATACTTTTACGGCTTCTGCTCCGACAGAATTATCCAGTATAGTCCCTCCTCTTGCAGCTCCCGACAGAGAAACTCGTGGTGCCGCGCGTATGCATCCCTATACGGTTCAATTGGACAGGCCTCGAACTTCCCATTTCATTCGTTCTTTTATCCCTAGAGTTTCTAGACTGTGGAACCTACTGCCAGCGGAGGTCTTTCCTTCCCCCAAATCTTCAGGTTTTTATGTTCCTTCTTACCCTGCTTAAGACACCCACGGTACGTTAGTATTTAGGCTTTCAGCCTTCGTGGATTGTCCAAAGATAAAAAAATATTGCAATGGCTGTATTCTTTTAAAGCATATTTGATAAACAATAAATTTTAAAAATTATATCAGCCAAATGACCGCCGCGGTTTCGCTAAGTCATTCGAATCCTAGAGATCCAATTTTCGATGACATTCTGACACAAATTTTCCCAATCTCACCAATGGTGCGAGTTATGTTGGCCTTTAGGGCGGCAATCGTTTGTGGTTTGTCCGCATATACTCAAGATTTGATGTAGCCCTACAAGAAGAAATCCAACGGAGTTAAATCGCAGGACCTAGGTGAGAATACCATAAATTAAACGTAGTGCACGGAACGTTTAGCGAACCGAACACTGATTTTGATAATAAGTTTAACGATTTCTACGCGTTGTTCAGTCGTGTAGCGTTTCATAGTAAAATGTCACTACTGACTGAGTATGCCGAAATTGAACGGCTTTTTCATTCTTGCCTTGGTCATGCGCTGTTGTCAAATATCAAGCGTTAAAAATGGAAAACCCTTTATGTTATTTTATGTAAAATGCGCTTTCCATCTAGTAGTAGCTTTAAAAATCTTGCAAAGCATGTTGCTCAATAGTTATGCCTTTAGCTTTGCCGCAGTGTTAGACCTTAGAATAGGGCCGGGTTAACCCATGCACTGAAGCCGCTCGGCTTATTGTGCGCCCTGTCTTTTACGTCTCGGTGATGTTAGGCAGACGGGACCTACAACTTAACGTGGGTTCCGAACCACGGTCCTATGCGCTACAACTTAAGATCTCGTCCCCACCCAGGGGACTAACAAACCTACCAACTAAGTGGTGTCCCCATGTCTACGGTTGCGCAGGACACGGCAAAATGTGTACCGGAGCCTTAGTCCTTGCTGGCTATTAGCGTCGATACATTTTGCACTTTGTCCGTCTTGTTGAGCTAGTGATTCTCCAGATTTTGCTTTACAGGTATTTTTTTAAATGAACTTTCTATTTTTATCGTAATGTATTGGGCTGTTCAAATTAAGTAAGTTTCCTGAGATATGACAACACAATCATTTTCGATAAAATTAACAGAACCACTTGAAAATTTTTAATAAAAAGATTTGACAGATTTGCACCAAACGTAATATTAAAAATAAATTTTATTTTGATTGCAATAAGGTGGAACGAGTCAAATTTAGCAAGATTCAAAATTTTTAAAATTCTATCTTTAGCAGTTTCCGAAATATCACAAAACCCCATTTTAATGAAGATCTAGCAACAGTGCCAATATTGCTGTTTAATTAGGCATGCCAAAAAACCTAGATACCGATTTATGTAAAATCTTCTATTGTACCAAGATAAATGCCCATTAAATGAATGCGGATAACTGTAAAAGTTAAAGAAAAATAAAGAATAAACAAGTTTTATAATTTTTTCCAAGAAAAAAAATCTTTAACAACTAAAACAAAAATATATTTTAACCGGTTCTTTAAATTTTTCTACTTTTTATTTCATTATACTAAAATCCTGAAGACAAACAAAAAAATATATTTTTTCTTAAAAATCCCCATTTGTATCTCGCTATCGTTTGTAAGTTTCTATTGGAAAACATTTTTATACGAATCCAAGAACTGCCTAGAGCAGGGATAGCATGTGTCCAAGGGCGTCGCATTACAAAAAGTTTGGGAACCCCTGGCCTAGAGAATAAGAAGGTGCATATTTTCTTCAGAATGCTTAAAGATTTTATATTATTATTATTAAATTTTATTTGATGGAGAAACTTCATATTTCTGTGAAAAGACGGTTAAATTAATGGGCTATTTAATATAAATAGATACTTCTGTATTATACAGGGTGTTCGGAAAATGCGTTAGGAAATTTTAAGGGGTCATTCTGCAATGAAAAATAATGTTAGTAAGTCCTTTGACAAATTGTCGAAATCTCCGTGGTTACCAAGTTACAGGGGTTAAAAGTTCAATTTTTATTTTTGTTTTTTCGCCATATTGCATTCATTTTTTAACCAATCTAGTTGACATTTGGCACACAAATCAAGCTTTGTAGATTCTAAAATTTGAAGATAAAAGTACTTTTTTAATACCGTCAGAGGGCACTTTACCTGAAACTTAAAATTTATTTACATCACAATTTTTTTATTTTGAGAGATGTCGCCAAGCTGATGACGCCATTTTATAGACAACAAGAACTAAGAATAAGGCACTCTTTATTAAAGTCGATAAACCCAACCGTTTAGGCACCAATCGACATTAAAGTTTTCGCCAATTTTAATCAAATTAGTAACTTAACCGACAAACTTAACCAAACGATTCTACAACGAAAAAAGGGAAAAAAACTTCATATAAACATATGTCCTAAACGTCTTAGTTTTTGAACTAACTACGGTGTGTTAAATATTTAAAAAAGACGTTTTTAATATTTAGGTAATTTGATTGAATGTGCCTTCTGGCGGTATTTTAAAAAAGTACTTTTATCTTATTTCTATCAATTTTAGAATCTACAAAGCTTGATTTGTGTGCCATATGTCAACTGGATTGGTTAAAAAATAAAGGCAATATGGCGAAAAACAAAAATAAAAATTGAACTTTTAACCCCTGTAACTTGGTAACCAAGGAGATTTCGACATTTTGTCAAAGGACTTACTAACATTAATTTTTATTGCAGAATGACCCCTTAAAATTTCCTAACGCATTTTCCGAACACCCTGTATATAATCTTGGTAAAAAATAACCGGACAAACAAAATTTTGTTCAAATTTAATCTTATATAACTTTTTGGTTGTTTTACCGACTTTAATTAACTTTTGGTTTAGTTGTAGCTCCTTTCATCAAGATTATTATTAATTATGGGAATAGCAAAAAGTTTTATAGGATTGGGTGTTATACAGTGAAAAGCCAAATGTTGCATTTTGACCCTAATTTTCAAACACCCTGTAGAATAATTTAACGTTACAAGTTTTTTCCAGTGTATTGAGTTTGGAAGGTTCATCTGTTCTTAACATTTCTGTTTTTAATTTATATCAATATCTCTATTCTAAAAGAAAATACAATTTTTTAAAGAAAACAATGCAATTTAATTATGATTGTCGTAATATACGCTATTATATAATGCTAATATTTTGGGAAAACTTAAGATTTGAAAGGTCATATTTCCGAAAGTAATAAAAGTAACTCTATCAAATGTAGCATTTTTTAAAGGTCTTTAAAAGATCTTTTTACTGTTAATATAATATACAGGGTGATATTTTTTTTAATCACACTTTTGTCGTACCCCGTATATCTTAAGAGATAACAAGATTCTTATTATTGATTTGGAAACTACGAAACAAACCTAACAAACTAATATTTGTATTTATTTTTCATAATATAAAATAAAAATTTTAGGAAGCTGTAAAAGTATAACTACATCTAAGTTTATCACCAGCATAAAATAAAAACAAAAATGTTCGGAAAAGATGGGGCTTTAAAATCCAATATCAATATACTGGTAAAAAAATTTGACGGTAAATTATTCCACAGGGTGTTCGAAAATTTGGGTCAAAATACAACATTTTGCTCTTCCCTGTATACCACCTAATTCTACAAAATTTTTGAAATACCCATTTCAAATATTCATTTAGATAAAAAAGCTACCAGTGGACGAGAAGATAATTAAAATCGGCAAAAAAACGAAAACTTAATTAAGATTGAATTTTAATAACATTTTTTTATCCGTTTTTTTTCCAGTGACGAAAATTTTTGTGCGTCACGCTCCAGGGCTTGAAGCTCTTGAACTGCTCTAAAAAGTTAGTCACTGGAACGCATCCTTAGACAAGGAGAGAGAGATACTTTAAGAAATTTTAAAATTTTGTTGTTTTTAACCTTTCTTGGCTTTATAATAATAATCTCTTTTAAATATCTAATTCCATTTTAAATAAATAATTTTAAAAATCCATCCTTAATCATAAAAAAACACGTTTGAAGCACAAAAACCATAAGAGGGGTTGGTGCATGAAGGGCAAGGGAAAGAAAACGGAGTAGCTCAGGTGCATAACACTTTCCGTCACTGGAACGCCATAAAGTAGAACGAAATGCTCCTGAGCTACTCGGGAGTGCTCTATTTCGCGTCACTGGAAAGCCATTCTGAGTGTATTTTATAAACAGTTAGGTTCAAACTGGTAAATTAGTTACATTAGTGATAGTTTTGTTTTTTACAAAATATTATAGGTTCCTTATACCAATATTTTGCTTATTACTAACAACTAATTCCATGCCATTTTGTGCTTAGCATATTGATCCTTGCATTAGTATTTGCCAACTGTTAATCTAAATATTGTAATACATTCGTGATAAATTATGTGGCATAATATTTAGAAATTCGCCCCTTCAAGCTTTTACCTTACTTTTAAAACACTTTTTATTGGAGAGTTTTTAAAAAGCATAAAAACACTATTTTATTTATTACCACGTTTTCATCCATCCATATCACCATACATAGCAATGTATCTTTTTTAATATTAAGTTCAAATCCCGCTTGAACGCCAATGCAAGAAATAAAAAATATTGTGCATCAGAAAATTTATCTTGATGCAAAAATGCAAAATGTTATTAACAGATTTAAAGCACCAACACAGATATTTACAAAAAAGCTATTTTTTTAAAAACTTTATCACCATGTATCTTAAGAGTCCAGACATTTAGGACATAGGCTTATTTAAACTATTCTTTTAAAATTACATTCTTAAGGAAAAAGAGAAGAATTCAAATATTAAGTAAAAAAATAATAATAAATTTTAAATTCAACTGTAAAAAACGCCACAATAAAAATTATTAACAGTTGGCAAGTTCCCGCATTTTCAAGCAATACTAAAAACTAAAACTAGGTTAATTCGTCTCTATTCCAGAAATTTCTAGCTCGGATTTTTCCAGAATCCGACCGTGATCGAAATGCGCCATCTAGCCAATAACAACGTACGACAGCCACCAGACCCTTTGACGTCATCGTCTCAGGGTGAAGGACACACTAAAGGAGCTGTCGGTGCTAAAGAAAAACAGACATAGGAAAAATATTAGGGGAGTGGTGATGACGAGTCTACAGGAAGTAACTATGTTTAACATTTAATTTGAGAATGATGATTAAATTTTGTAAAGTGAGTGACTGACTAATTACATAAGGGTAAACCCGTAGTACGATAAAGCTTGAATTACAAATATAGTGAATATTTTTCATAGTATAAAGTAGACTGGGCCAAAAAAATATTTTTTTCTACTACTGTATAAATAAGAAAACTTTGTGGTCCTAGCAACGCGAATGATAACGAAAGAGAACCTTCGTGTTACCTGGTTGCTAAGCGTTGCTAGCTACGAAAGTAATATTTTCAGCGCCTGGACAAAAAAGTAAGAGTAAAAAAAAGAAAAATATGCTTGTGGGAAATATTAGGATTTATTTATAAAAAGTAACTAATTTCTGACAAAATATTTTAAAAACTAGGTTAGGTATTGACATTAAAAGTAATTGTGCAATTTGAGCAATTAGTAAAAGAAATTGGAGGAATAATACTTGAATTAACAGTTTTTAAATTTGTTGTTGGGGATCGTTTATCACCTTTAACTACGTTAATATTCATATTTTTCACTGTTACTTCATTAGAGGAAATATTGGTAGGAATTTCGTGTAAAATCTTCTTTGAAATTTCCACCTTATTACTATAGGATTCAGCAATATATCCCTCCGCAACAGAAGAAGACTTCCAACCTCCATGCCTTTTAAGTCCAAAATATCGACATCCGAAGCATTGGCAAGGAACGTAGTTGACGTTCTTCTAAAAGAATGGCCAATGTATCTACTAATGTCTTCAAGCTTCAAAAACTTCGCAATTTCTTTAGGTACATTTGAAATAGTGTGCTTTCCAATTACTTGATTAACACATTTACCTCTTTCATAACGATACAATAAGCGCTCATCTAGAGCATTCCTTGGTCTCAGCTTAATATATTCCTGTAGAAATCTGACATAAGGAACTGAGCCTTCATCGTTGGTTACTACAAAGTTTCTTTTAACTTTATTTTTAGACTCCACTATTTTTACTATAGCCACGTCATTTCTTATTTCTACATCACTTAGCTTCATTCTGTATATTTCGTCTGTCCGGATGCCCCAGCCACTCCCATAATGGCTATTACTTTCATTGCTAAGTAACTTTGATCAGGCGCGTTAAGTAAAAACTTTATGATTTCTTCTTTTTAAAATTTTTTGACTTTTTTGCCTCATAACCATCGTTTTTACCTTTTAATAAAAGCAACTAGTTTCTTGAACTCCGAAATATCTTGATTTTTGTTTACGGAAATTGTTAACTTGAGCATGGAATATACAGACCAGAGGGTTGGTGGTGATAAAGACTCGGATTTTTCTTGAAAATACGCCAACATCACATTCTTGTCAATCCGCCCCACATTTTTTGTAGCAAGCCATTCAGAAAACGTTTTATATGTTTGATGGTACCTCTCTTTAGATTTGTCTGGCAGAAGTGAGGCACACGCAAAGTCAGCTGCCTTTTGGATGCCATTTTCATATTCATTTAACATTTTCAAATGGGAATGGATTTATACTAAATTAACAATAATTCAATATTTGACAAGTGCTGATGACAGACAATGTCAACAATAAATGTGTTGCTATGGATTCATTTTTAACAGGTAAAATTTCAAAATCTCTGATATTTCCATTAAAACATGATGTTAATGATTATTAAATTATGCGATACACCACATGTGAAAATAGTAAATAGCACACTGTTTTCATGCATAGAACATGCCTTATATCACACTAGGTAAATAGCAGTACTTTGCAAACACTAGTGTTGCAAAGTATAATATAAAGCTGTCTATCGCTGTCATTGTTATTTAAAATAAATTTGAGTTATCAGGCTGTTAATGGATTTACATTGAAAAGCCATGCAATATTTTTTAATGAGGACCTTTTTTAATTTTAAATAATAAAAAGCGACTAGGGTAGGTGATTTTTGATATAAAAATATTTGTTAAACAGTATAATATATCGCAGTAAGGGAAAAGTATATATCACCCTAGTGATGCAAAGTTTTCAATTGTTTTCTTATTTTTTTCCGTGAAGACAAACAACTTTTATTTGTTTTTTAGTGAATAACTCAGTGAATCGTAGGAAAATAGTGTACATTACTGTGTGAAAATCACTCTTTCATACCTGCGGAGCTTATGTCGCACTCGGCTCACACGCCTCTGTGTAACAAATATCCTCACTCAAGTGTGAAATAAGTCATTTTCCACCCTCACGAAAGAAAAATATCCTGAAATTTTTAGCTTTAATATTAACATTAAGACGTGCATCATTAAAATTATTGATTTTTCAACAATTTTTTGCAATTTTTATACAAAATCTCGTAATCAGTCACTCTTGAACCTTCAACCAATTAATATTCTTAAGGAAATTAAATTTCTGTCAAAAGAAGCTCTCTTAGTAAATTTTCGTAGAACGAGCCGTTTTTTTGTAATCGCTCCTTAAACATTCATTAATTTTTAATTTTGTCACTTAGATTCTGGATTTTTTAAACTACCATAAATATCAATATCTTTATAAAAAAATAATTTTTCTTAAGGTAGTGCCCGAGAAGAAACAATAACGAGAAGCGACATTAATGTCGGCTCCTTTGAAGTTTTGGGGTATGATTTTCATAACCTCGAGTTTGACACTGTTGACGAAAAGACACCTTATTTTCGAGAAAAATACCTACAAGTTATGAACAAACAGTCTCTACACTGAGAAAACTAATGAAATATTTCGACGAACTTGTTTAGTCCGAGGCTCAATGTACTTGATTTTTTTAATTTCTACAATATTAATAATTTATGATTTCTTTTTTCTATTTGCTATGAAATATTGTGCTTCATGGTATAGGAGTCTAAGTGAATGCATCATAGATAACGCCAAATGTATTTTTCTTAAAGCAAGTGCAATAGGATAGGCTAAGAGGAAGCCTAAAAATTTACTACATACTTCACGGATATAGGGTTTACAAGAGCACAAATGCACATAAAAAAATAATATTTTGGCAAAAAGTCATTTTTGTAAAAAAAATTGCTTGTAAAAGAAATACGATTCACGAAGAGAAATTTTGAGTTTTTGTGCAGGGTTTCCAAAAGCTTTAAAAACTTTATTGAAGAGTAAACTACCTTTATTTTTTATTTAGGAAACGTATTTAAAATAACACTTAACACTTTCACTGTAATGTTTTATTTTTAAATGCATTTCGACCACATTTTTCGAAAGAACGAATATTTTTACATTTTGAGATGTAAACGGATGTTCTTAATTAAAGATCTCTATTCTCTATCACAAAGCTGGAAGAATCTGCGCCGGTATACTAACCAGAACTCTTTGTGCTAAGGTCAACATTGTCCTATAATTGAAATTCTTTTTACTATTTTAAATTTATTTCATTTTACTCCATATGTAAAACAAGGTAATAAAAATGTAAAAATATTTCCTTTTTCCAAAATGTATTAGATAGGAATGGATATATCATTTTAAAATAAGATCTTTCAGTAAAAGTTTATTCTGAATACCTTTCCCAAATGATATTTTGCTTTAAAATAAAAAATAAAGATAATTTGCTCTTAGAGAAAAATCAGGTTTTTGCGAACCTTGTACAAAATCAAAATTTTCCTGATATCCTGGCATGATAATAGTCTAGAAAATATATTATATTCAGGATAGGTATACAAATCTTAAAATTTCTTCACAACTACGCTCAAACTAATTTCCAAGCACACTACTACAACAACGGATTTTAACTCATCAACACATCCAAAGCACATCAGCTCGCTAACTAAAGTGGAAAGGGGAACAGCTGATATGTTTGACGGAAAGACACCTTGGTTCGCGCATGCTCATAGAAAAACGATTTTGTGGGAAGCTTAGCTGTCGCTTCTCGTTATTGTTTCTTCTCGGGTTGTTGTTCAAGAAAATTATGAAACTTAGCTTACTGGTAGTTTATAATGAGAATATCAACCACTACTACTACTACTACTACTCCAAGCTTTTCCATCGCCCTTTATAGTACCTTGTGAAACACCAGAATGTTTTAGAAATATCAAGAAAATTCTTTGGTACAGGATGGAATGAATTGTCTTCTCAATGGACAATTGAGTTGCTTCTTTGAAATGTTTTGAGTTCAAGATAAAAGAACTTGAAATCTAATGGTGGTAAATTATTCAAATAAATTATCAGACCAATTAAAAGGTCCTAACTCTATAAAATTCCCATAAACCAAAAACACTTATTTTTTATGTTCGTAACAATAT
>JACEGR010011862.1:0-13423 GCA_014170235.1 Listronotus bonariensis | reverse complement strand
AAAATAAAACTATTAAATTTTCTTTTAAATTTTGTTCCCTCTTATTCATTATTTAACTGTAATGCGTAACGTAAAAATTGACAAATACGTTTTTATTGTCATGCTTAACTTTTAATTCTAACATAAAATTCAATTCTCTAACATTCTAAACATTTATTTATACTCATTTTGTTATACAGGGTGATTCAAAATCGATCACGAAACTGAAGAGGGTGATTCTACTTGACAAAATAAGGGTAGAGCTTTATATAATTCTTTTTCTAAATGTCATTCGTTTTCGAGTTACAAACCGTCAAAGTTCAATCTTTATTTTGTTTTTTTCGCATATTGCATTTATTTTTTAACCAATCCAGTTAATATCTGGCACACAAATCAAGCATTGCAGATTCTAAAATTTTAAGACAAAAGTACTTTTTTAAATACGGCTAAAGGGAACTTTACCTAAAACTTAAAATTTATTTACATCATAACTTTTATTTTGACAGATATCGCAAAGCTGGGGGCACCATTTTATAGACAATCAAAAACTCATAAAATAAGGTACCCTTTATTAAAGTTGATAAACCTCACCGTTTAGGCACCAATAGACATCAAAGTTTTCATCAATTTTACTCAAATTACCTACATACATAGAGGTGTCCAGTAACTCCAACCGACAAACTTTGCGGAGCGATTCTACAACAGAAAATAAGAAAAAAAATCATATAAACATATGTCCCAAACGTCTTAGTTTTTAGCCGTTGGTGTGTAAGTGTTAAAACAAACTTTTTTTTAGAATTTTTAACTAAGATGTTTAGGTTATATGCCTGCTACGCAGCCTTTCTCCTACCTCGCCGCAAGAACCCGCCTGGCCAAGCCTGTCGAGTTACCGGATCACCCCATGCATGTAGGTACTCGGATCGGTGACCGACGAAAACTCGATGTCTGGCTGGCGCCCGGAAACCAAGTAGGCCTATCGATCCTGGGCCGTTATGACCTGTTTCTGCCTGACGTCTATGGTGCCCAGCGCCCCCGTTACAACGTATCGCAAAGATGCGCAGCCTTCTCCGGCGTTATTTCGCAATCCCTGTCTCAAAATCTGGCACCGCAAGTCGAGCCTGCGCAAGCCCACACCGACAATAAAAAATTAATATGCAGCAAAAAAACAAAATAAAAAATTGAATTTGACAGCAACCGAAACGAACGATACGCCTCTGGAAAAACAATATATGAAAGCCTACCCCAGTTTCTTCGTCGCGTAACGTCTCAAGCTCAAGTCATAAATAGTTTCAAGCATACTAGTATATCGCCCCGTATATCATCAGGTGAGTACCCCAGTATTTGTTGTAAAGTTTTAACGCCTTGCCTGGTCACCTGTTCCCCCAAAGCACATAACTGTCAGTAAAACCCAAATAAAACATATAAACTGAGTAACGAAACTCGCGCCGTTTGCTTCAGCCGCGTTAACAAAAACAGAGCCCCTATACATTCTTTACTGCAGATTTTTTTTAACGAAACTGATATCAATAATCATCAAAAACACTTATCAATGACGTAAAAAGATATACCTGAATTTTCCTACACCATCTTTCTTTCATCTCCATAAGATCATGTCTGCTTTCTCTCTCTGAGGATGACTCTTTCAGTTTATTCTCACGACACCATGGTTAGTAAAGTAAAGAGTTTGAAGGGCTTCTAAAAAGAGCAAACTGTCCAGAACAGTGTTTAAACAGATGATCAAAGACTGACAGAAAACTCTGCACAGAAACTGTCAACAGCGCCAACTAAGATTTTCCCCTGAATGAGTGCATGATCTGTGAAAAAAAAAGTTCACTTTTCCTGCATGAATTCCATGATGCACTGATTGAAGAAACTCACCGTCACTATGATGGAAATGAGTTCTTTGTCGTCATAGTGATTATTTATTTATCGAAAATCGTTAAGAAATGTTCAATATCCTTATCAGCAACAGTTATTGCATGTGGTCAAGAAAAAAAAAAGACTGATTAGATGTCTTTGATAGCATCTGTTAGTAACAAACGCGTGGCACTGTTTCATGTCGTCATCAGCCAAACGCATATTATACATGACAATCGCCGGGAAAATATACCATCACACCGCACGATCCAGCAGCGCCGGTAGCGTTGTTGCTGATTGGTGATGCATATACGCATATCGATGGCAGACACGTTCGCGGCTCGGTTTCTCAGAGCCAAACGCCAGGCTGGGTTATTTCAAAATCCGGTTTTTATCTAAGTTAATTACACAGTTGCTCTGGTAACATGGGTCAGGGGCGTGCATCAAAAATACAGTAGCTTTGAAATATTTGTATTAGCTGATGAGTAAAGACGGTCAAAAAGTGTAAAATGTATCGATGCTGGAGTGCCACAAAGACCAAGGCGCCGGCGGCATACACTTTACCGGTTACGACCACTACGACTTGGAGACCCCAACCAGTTATAGTTATGCATACGACCTTTCCTGGTTGGGGGTCTGGTCTTGGGTTATTGTAAATAGGACTTCCGTGGTTCGGAATTCACCTTAAGTTGTAGGTCCCGTCTGGCTGACATTACCCAGACGTTAAACAAGGCACAATAAGTCGTGCGGCTGCAGTGCAGGGTTATCCCAGCCCTCTAATCTACCATCTACCTACCTATAGGGAATTTACATTTTTTCCTAATTTTCAAATATCTATCTTTTTTGCTATTTTTAGTCATCCTGCTAAAGTCTTTACTCATCGGCTAATACAAATATTTCAAAGAAACTTACTTTGTATTTTTGATTTTCATTTTATTTACATGTTGCAAACAACTGGCATATAATTAACTTAGGAAAAAAGATAAAAGTAGTTTTAAAATAGCAAGCCTTATAGTGTTTAACCTAGAAACCGATTACCTAGTAGACGTGTCTATACGTTATAATACAATCAGTAAAGTTCATTGCCGTACGTATGTTTGCGTTCAATTGTAGCAACACTCTGTTTTCTTGGTCATTGCAGTTCAGGTGAGTGGAACAATGAACGCAAGTAACCCAGCGGTATTTATCATGTATAACCTTATTTGTTTTAACGATGGTGAGCGCAGAAAACGAGTGTCTTTTGCGATTTACCGTTACAAACGGCTGTCTAAGTATAATAATCCTGCCTTTTACTGTTGCTAACAACAACTATTTTTGATAAAGGGATTATTGAACGCTATTAAAAGCGAGAATTTCATTAATAAATAATATGTTTTTCTGGTGACAAAAAACCATTTTATCCCTGTTGACAGGTAGGTACTTAAATGTTACTTTTCATGAGAATACTTTTTCCCGGGGAAAAAGTGACTTCTTTTTCCCGAAATTCATACACGTAAGTAAAGGAGGAAAAATAACTAAATTGTAGCGCTTTCAACGACTTAAATTTTTATATGCACAGATTTCCTGTCCAGTAAATATTTGGCGAGATATGGCCTTAAAACCTTTATTTACGAACGAGCACCACCTTTTTCGAGCTCCTTTAAACTCACCCCACTTAAACAAAGGCAGAAGGAATAACTACCAGGCAGGAGTGTCGCCGAGGGGGAGCAAGTTGATATGGAGAATAAGAAAAGTATAAATTGTAGAAAAAATCAAGAGTACATGCGCACACGGTATGCGTTGTATTAAGTGTTTTAGTGATTATTATTATGGATTTCGTTAAAAATCTGCAATAAAGGGAAATGTATAAAGTCTGTTTTGTTGTGCCTGCAGCTCAGGCCTAAATAACGAAGAACTTACGTTTTGGGGATTTATAAAATTACTCGGAACGCTAACTCTTAACCATGTTTTATTTAGGTTTTTATACAGTGTGCCCCAGGATATAGTGCTACAGGAGAACAAATTGACCAAAAACAAAATTTGATAAAACTGGTCGCATGGTCCAAAACTAATAAATACAAAATTTACTCCACTTGGTGTTATACAGGGCGAATTATACTAAAACTATCAAAAATGCCCAAGAACTAACTACTTAACGAAACTTAAGGGGGTGATTCTACTTGACAAAATAAGGGTAGAGCTTCATATAATTATTTTTCAAAATATCATTCGTTTTTCGAGTTGCAAGCCGTCAAAGTTCAATTTTTATTTTGTTTTTTTTTGCCATATTGCATTTTTTTAACCAATCCAGTTGATATTTGGCACACAAATCGAGCTTTGCAGATTCTAAAATTTTAAGACAAAAGTACTTTTTTAAATACCGCCAGAGGGCACATTATCTAAAACTTAAAATTTATTTACATCATAACTTTTTATTTTGATGCATAACTGGGGGCGCCGTTTTATAGACAATCAAAAACTTAAAAATAAGGTACTCTTTATTAAAGTCGATAAACCTCACCGTTTAGGCACCAATAGACATCAAAGTTTTCATCAATTTCAATCAAATTACCTACATACATAGAGGGTGTCCAGTAACTCAACCGACAAACTTAACCAAACGATTCTACAACAAAAATAAGAAAAAAACTTCATATAAGCATATAACCTAAACATCTTAGTTAAAAATTTAAAAAAGTTTGTTTTTTAATATTTAACACACCGTAGTTCAAAAACTAAGACGTTTGGGACATATGTTTATATGATTTTTTTTCTTATTTTCTGTTGTAGAATCGCTCCGCAAAGTTTGTCGGTTGAGTTACTGGATACCTCTATGTATGTAGGTAATTTGAGTAAAATTGATGAAAACTTTGATGTCTATTGGTGCCTAAACGGTGAGGTTTATCAACTTTAATAAAGGGTACCTTATTTTTTAAGTTTTTGATTGTCTATAAAATGGTGCCCCCAGCTTTGCGATATCTGTCAAAATAAAAAGTTATGATGTAAATAAATTTTAAGTTTTAGGTAAAGTTCCCTTTAGCCGTATTTAAAAAGTACTTTTGTCTTAAAATTTTAGAATCTGCAATGCTTGATTTGTGTGCCAGATATTAACTGGATTGGTTAAAAATAAATGCAATATGCGAAAAAAACAAAATAAAAATTGAACTTTGACGGCTTGTAACTCGAAAACGAATGACATTTGAAAAAGAATTATATAAAGCTCTACCCTTATTTTGTCAAGTAGAATCACCCTCTTCAGTTTCGTGATCGATTTTGAATCACCCTGTATAACAAAATAGTATAAATAAATGTTTAGAATGTTAGAGAATTGAATTTTATGTTAGAATTAAAAGTTAAAGCATGACAATAAAAAAACGTATTTGTCAATTTTTTACGTTACGCATTACAAGTTAAATAATGAATAAGAGGGAACAAAATTTAAAAGAAAATTTAATAGTTTTATTTTTTTTTAACATTTGCTATTTATGCCTAATGTAAAAAATTGACAAAAATGTTTTTTTTATTTTAGTACTTAACTTAAAATTTTGACATAAAATTTAATTCTCTACAACATTTACTTATAGAACTTTGCCCTATTTTTAAAAATAAAGGTACTTTACTCTTGGCCATTTTTTCATATTTTTAGTTATAACTTGCCCTGTATATTACCAATCGAAGTAAAATTTTGAATTATCAGTTTTGGATCATGCGACCAGTTTTCCCAAAGGACGTTTAAAAATTCCAAAATTTTTGCTCCATTTTTCCCCGTGTAACACCTACCCTGGGACACACTGTATAATGATGCCTAATAATTTGTTGTTACTGTTATGCCCTGTTTTCAAAAGTGCTTGCTTGTAGTAGAGACACAAACCGAAATTATTTTCTTACCAGATTAGATCTAGATACCCATTTTTATCAGCTAAATGACCGTTTTGCAACTTTGAATTTCTTAATCTGAATCTCGAATACAAAAGGCTGTTCGTGTTAAAATCCAATAGATTAAATTAATGGTTGCTATCTGGGTACACGCCAGAACATAAATTAGAACTACCAAAAAAGAAAAAACAAAAAAATTAAAACAAGTTAATGGAGAAAATTAACTATTATTTAGTTTTAAAATTTTTAGTTTTAAAATTTTTAGCTTTTCTTAGGAGATTCTTGTTTTTCTCTTTTAATAATAGTTAATTTAAAAAATATATATTTTTTTATTCAATTTATTTTGACAACGGTGGCATTTCCTTGTTGTTTTTTGTAGTTTTAATTAATGTCCTGGCGTGTACCCAAATAACAAACATAAATTAAATGAATCCGCCGAACCAATACAAAACATATCTTCAATAAAGCACATTGAAAAATAAAATTGACAACTGTCAGCCAGGGACAAAACGAAGGATTTCAAATCGAAAATCGCCATCATATATAACTGAGCAAGAGTGATAATGTAAATATTTCATTTGTTTTAAACTAGGTATTAAAAAAGATAGAAAAATGATCTGCACGTTTATGCTTTATAAAGAAGATGCCAGTACAGTACTTTTTTGGTGGCTTTTTTAATAGGTATTTTAAAACAAATAAAATATTTACATTATCACATTTGCTCAGTTTCGATGACTTTCATATGAGCTCTACCTAAATTGATCGACTTCGCGGCTATATCTATTAAGAATCGGATGTCGTAACTAGTAACCGAATTTTTGCGAAATAAAACAGAGGAAGTTACAAAAGCTAAACACAGGAATTTTTAGATTTGATGGAATAGAATTGGTAATTTTATTCGAGTTTCGTACGTACGAGAATAATTGATCAAGCAAGCCAAGAAAAAGAATTGACGCTTTGGTTGTTTTACATTGGGCAATTTTTTAAAAATCTCTAGGGGTGCAGCTGCTCCTTTGCCCCCCTGGCGACGCCATTGCTACCAGGTACACTTACCAAAGTCTTCAAGTAGAAATTTCTCAAATTTCTTAAACAAATGTGAAAGTATTGTTTAAAATTAGATAAATAAAAATAAAAATAAACATTAAAATTTAAAAAATACAAAGAAAAATAGGTAGTCCCTATGTTCACCCAGAGTTTGAACTCGGGACTTGTGTGTTTTCCATACTGTTGGAAAACCCACCCTCAGCAGCAGAAAGTTCTTGTCCATAATTTAAAAAATATATATATTTTGGCCTAACAGTTAGATCAACTGTCAGTGAAAACTAAATTTAAGATAATGTATATGTAGATAAATTATCTAATATACTTACTTTTGTGGGTCCTCCTAGAAATTGCAGGTAGCACCTATTAGCAGATATACATGATATGTTACATATAAAATTATATACACTGGAATAATAAAACTGTAAACTATAGTCCGGTTAAATGTGACATAAAAATAGGGCTTGCAATACCTTGCAAAAAGCTGCAAATTGACATAAAACTTAACATTACCTTTATAAATAGTATATAAGTTCCTATCGTTTCTATGTGTGCTTAAAAAGATATTCAATATTAG
The DNA here is from genome assembly GCA_014170235.1 of Listronotus bonariensis. Lineage (NCBI taxonomy): Eukaryota > Metazoa > Arthropoda > Insecta > Coleoptera > Curculionidae > Listronotus > Listronotus bonariensis. Next base: position 6,114 of record JACEGR010011862.1, on the reverse strand, counting down.
TGGCGGCGCCAAGGGTGGGCACGGATGGGCGAGCGCCTAACCTTAATTGTTCTCGCCCAACCGTTTGCCCAACCGGCTCATTGTCCACGCGTCGACACATCAATATTTACTTTTAAATCATTTACAAATAATGACTTCGTAATTAAAAAATGGCAAACTTGTTTTAAAAAGACCATGTAATAAAATTAATAAAGCTGTAAAGACTATATATCATGATAAAAAAACAAAAATTAAAAAATCTTCAGGGGATTAGGCGTGTCTACTTAAGTACGCACCATATAAAAATCTTTTTTAATATTAATTTTATAAAAATTCCATATAAAAACTTCTGTAAGGTCTAAAATCTAAAATGCAATTATCGGATATTTTTTTAGTGGTAAATAGGGTATCTTAAAAAATATGAGTTTTGTAAAGAGTAATAAACTGTTAATTCTGACAATATCAAAAATTATTTAAAAAAAGTTCGGAATTAAAATTTATATTTTTTAAATTTGCAAACTTGAGGATTTATACAAGGTGAGTTTTTTTCGATGTTTAGTGAAGGGATCTCAGAAACCGCTGCAGCTGCGGACGTGGTTAAATGGGGAAAGAATTGCAGTTTTAGAGCTTAGTTTAAATTACTTTTTGTTTCGTCCAATAAACTCATGGCTTACAAGATATTTTGAAAAAACCGTTTTTACAAAAATCCTTTTTCTTTGTAGCTGGGTTCATATTCGAAATAAAAACAAAGTTTAAATAGGAAACTTGTAGATAATAAGAGAATTATTGCAAGTTGCCTTATTAAGCTTGGCAATTAATAATAACCGGCCTTATTTAAATAGTGCTTGTACCCATAATTTAGAGTTATTGCAAATCATGTTGACAGTACCATTAACATAAAAAAAAGTAGATTTTCTTTATTGCTTTGTGTTGTAGGGTTTTGTTTAATACAGTTACAGAAATACGTTTAAAAAGTAAGGTTTTAAGTATTTTTACTTCTAAAAACTATTCGATTTTGTGGTCGGCAGCCCTTCGGTTGGACGAACAGTTCCGAAGTTAAAATAAGACTAATATATCAAAGTTAAAATAATATTTAAATATACGTTTGCTAGAACGTCCGTTAGGATAAATATGCAAATTTTAAAAGTTTATATCTTAAAATTTAGTGTTGTAAGGCCTACTAAAAAAAAATTTATGTATAAGAGACACTTATTGGTATGTGTATTCGCAGTTTTAAAAAATTGTAAGCAAAGTATTTTTTAAGAAACGTGTTTAATATATAAATTACAAAATAATAGATGGGTAATTTTATGGTTTCCAGAGCCCACTAAGCAAACGATAAAACGTTTGTTTTTTTAGAATAATAAAAGAATATTTAGTTTTGTTTTGTGGCCGTCATGCTGGTGTCGCTTTTTTAAAATTGATCGTGCATATAAAATTTGGATTATCAACAGACTACCCCCATTAATACACTCCTTTGCTGGAATAAACATTAATAACCCGATTTTACATAGTGAATAATCGGAATATTACGTTTTTAAAACAAATAATAAATACAACTCCTACACTAATGTGGAGGTGTAAATTTTCGTTAGAATTGACGCAAAAGTGTAGCCACATCTTAAAATAAATTATTTTTTACCCAGTTTACGATGGCTGCAGCTTGAAGGGGTTTTTGTTTTTAGTTTATAAGACCTTAAAAATAAGTTTTAAATATATTTGTACTGAATTTTGATACCGTAAATATTTAATTTTATTAACGCACATGCACATTTTGCTGCCCACCCTCCAAATTTTTTGCTTTTTTTTTATTGCAAAAACAGATAAAAAAAGTTGTTACGCATCACATTTTTTACAATAAATTTTTAATACTTTTTTACTACGAGCTACCTTTTTAGAGATCTTGCGATCCCAAAAGTAGAAAAGGTCATACTTTAAGTAATACCACAAAATAACTATCTATAGTATCTTCTTTGGTAATATGCACGCATAAGGTAGTGTGCTTGATGTTTTTTTTTTTAAATTTTAAATGTGTTTAAGTATTTAAAAAAATATACATTTTTAACAATCAAATAATATTCTGCATGCAGAAAATAAAGAACGTTTTGTGTCAAACCCTTTATTATTGTCGACAACAAATATTTTTCTGATTGGTTACACTGGGAAACAGCAAAAATGTTTCCGAGACCAAAATACCAAAATCTTATTTACTTTATTATATTAATTAATAAATCTATCTGGCAAAAGTCTCAGTTGGCTCTGGTTTTATAGATACCTGCTAAATATAATTTTATCTACCTACCCTTAATGTATGGGACAATGGGACCATAAAATTAGAAGTACCTGGTTTTATTACATTAGGTGTACTTTATAGTATGAATACATGTAATATAAATCCTATAGTGTTAGTTAGTTGAGTTTCAACCACCAGTTAATCGAGAAGTGTTCGTATTTGAGAAATTAAAAAGTTTTTTGAGTAACATGTCGCGAGTTTGTGTAAATAAGCCGGACCATTTTTGTTATATATGTGGTGAAGTGACTTTTGTGAAACAAATACGTACTCTTAGCCCTTTAATAAAGAAGGCTTACCACTTGTATTTTGGCTGCAAAGTTGGAGACCAGGATAAAAATTGGGCTCCCCACATCTGCTGCAATAAATGTGCGTCCAACATGCGAGGCTGGCTAAGTGGAAAAAGCGTAAGATGCCTTTCGCTATTCCTATGATTTGGCGTGAACCGAAAGACCACATTACCGACTGCTACTTTTGTTTGACACCTTCCATCAGAAAAGGCCTTTCCGAAAAGAAAAAGTCTGCGATAAAGTATCCAAATTTACAATCCGCCATACGACCGGTGCCCCATAATGACGAGTTGCCTGTGCCCAATCCACCTCAGGAATGTCGCCGGTCCATCCACTTCGCAAGATTCAGATTTTGTCTGTGAACTTCCTACTAAACAACCCCACAAAATAAGCCAAAGTGAATTAAGTGACCTTATAAGGGATTTGGAATTACCCAAGAAAAAAGCAAAGCTATTAGCCTCACGATTACAACAATGGAATTTACTTCAAGATGAAGTAAAAGTTTCAGTGTACCGAAGCCGCCAGAAAAAACTTAACACCATTTTTTAATATGGAAAACAATTTGGTAGCCTGTAGGGACATTGAGGGACTAATGACAGCTTTAAATGTGGACTATGAATCAAAAGACTGGAGACTTTTCATTGATTCCTCAAAAGTAAGTCTTAAAGCTGTGTTACTCCATAATGGAAACAAGTTGCCTTCGGTACCAATTGGTCCAGCAGTACACATGAAAGAAACTTATAGTAATTTAAAACTGTTACTGGAGACTATACGGTACAAAAAATATAAATGGCAAAGTTGTGGGGATTTGAAAGTTGTGGCGATTTTGCTTGGAATGCAGCTAGGTTATACCAAATACTGTTGCTTCCTCTGCTAATGGGACAGTCGAGCACGATCGGATCACTACAGAAAGTTTGGCCTCCGAGAGTGTCTCTTGAGCCAGGAAAGAAAAATGTAACCAGCGCGCCATAAGTTCCCGCAGAAAAAAATTTACTACCACCACTTCATATAAAATTGGGACTCATGAAAAATTTTGTAAAGGCCATGAACAAGGAAGGTCGTGCTTTTAGTTATTTAAAAGAAAAGTTCCCTTCAATCAGTGATGCTAAAATTAAGGAGGGAATATTTGTGGGTCCCCAGATTAGGAAACTCTTCGCAGATGAGCAATTCAATTCCGTACTTGAAGGCAAGGAAAGAGACGCTTGGAATGCCTTTAAAATGGTTGCAACGAATTTTCTGGGAAACATAAAAGCTGAAAACTATAGAGACCTGGTTGCCCAACTTCTTTCTTGTTACCAAAACCTAGGGTGCAATATGTCCTTGAAAATTCATTTCTTGGATTCTCATCTGGATTACTTTCCGGAGAATTGTGGAGCTGTAAGTGACTAACACGGTGAGAGGTTCCACCAGGATATTTCAAACATGGAAAGAAGGTATCAGGGAAAATGGAACTGTGAGATGTTAGCCGACTACTGCTGGTCTATTCCGAGGGATAACCCAGAGGCTGCTTACAAAAGGCAGGCTAAGAAGCGTAAACTGAATGACTAAACTTTTAATTTAATGGTAAAAATGTTCTATTAATTTGCTTTTGATGAATCAACAATATTATTGTTGTTTGTATTTTGTATGTTCACTGTATATACCTATGAATTAAAATTTTGTAAAAAATAATGCTGATTTTTTTCTGCTAGCCAACTAAAATCTTTAATAGATATTTTTAGTTACTTGGGTGTAGTTGAATCTAAAAAACTTGGGTTTGTTCAGGAAACAAAAGAAAAGTTGAAATTTGTTCCCCAGTGTTATCACAAGGATATGACAGCGAAACTATTTGAAAAATGGTCTACCAAGCAATTAATTCTCAATATTTTTTAGCATTTATATGTTCTCAAAATATGGAAATTACAGAAATTTTTCTAACAAAAAAGCATTAATTAATAAAATAAAGGGAAAGCAATATGTGGTTAATGAGGTATACAAAAAATATCATCCGGTTCTTCGATTACCACCTTCCTATTGAGTGTTTAAAATAGTACCAGCATGGCAAATATCCTCTTTTTCACTATTTTTTAAATTATGATTACCAGTTAAAGAAATTATCTGCTAAAAAGTAATTTAGATCAGAAACTATAATAAATTATTTACGGACGCTCATGTTACTCTGAAAACAAATATTTTCTACCTCAATTGAGTTTGACAAAACTATAAGTGTGTAAGAGAGAAAACTACATCCATAATCCAGGAGCAAAAATGGCGAATAAGGCTAATAATAGACTACATACATTCTATTTTGATATGAGTAAGTTTCAGGAAAAACAATTTTTACTTGTATTCTACGCCTCACGATGTATGTAAAAAGATACATATCAGAACTCTCACAGCCCACACGGTTTCGGGCATTTTATCAATTCCATAAACTATCGAATCTAGCAGTGGCGCATTATTTTATGCTGCCACACATTGTGCCAACTATGACGTGACTATGAAAGTATAAACACAATTACCAAAAATTAATACTGTGTATAGTCATCATTAAAATGATTCTGTTTTTTTTATATATAATTATATGAGATTAAAACTCTTTTAAGCCTGTTATTACCACAAAATATAAATTTATTTTATAATTCAAACATACAAAATTTGAAATATATTAACAAGACTCTTTTTTTACCATTTTTTAACAAATATGTTACAGACTAGAAGGCTTTAAAAAATAAAAAAAAACAAACAATGATATTACACCTGATAACCTAATGGCATCATCCCCATATAACCAAATTTTAAAAGTTAGAAGACAATTTAGAAGAATTTGACTCTTTCACAAAACCACACATTTTTTAGTGTGTTTATAATTTTAAAAGTATATAAAGGGTAGTATAAATCATAAAAAATATCTGAAATAATACATTTAATTATTATTTTAAAATATTTTGTAAAAAAAATATTTAAACGAGGTACGCTTAAAAACAGACACTTAAATTCAAATATTTAAAAAACTACGAAAGATAATGATACAATAACGTATGTCCTAAAAGTTTTGGCACAAAACTCATTGCCTTTAATTTTAACAAAAACAAAATAATATCAAGTTGCCTTTAAAAACAAAAAGTTTATTTACTTTATTTACTGTCAGTTGAGATTTATTTATTTTGAAGATTTCGCTCTAAGATGTCGTATAAATTAGAAATAAGAAAAAGTATCTACAAGTTAGTTGGGCGGATACCCAAAGCTGAAATCTGTCGAATATTCCAGAATGAAAACATTTCACGCAGAACCATTTATAGAACAATAGCGAAGTGCGAGCAGGGAATACCATGTCTGAATCTAATCTAATATATATATATTTCCGTTTAAGCCCCCCTGCGGAGATATGATCCCCTAAAGGGGGCAGCTAGAAATCGATTTTTCGTGAATAACTTTTAAAGCGCTCTGTATAATTTGATAATATTTTAGTACGACGCATACTAGTAAAGACCTCTTAAAATAGTGCCCTTGAAACTTATGTCGCTTCTTTAGTTTGCCAGGGACGGACTAGTTTTCGCACATTATTGATAATAT
>JACEGR010011861.1:0-13434 GCA_014170235.1 Listronotus bonariensis | reverse complement strand
GAAGCTATGTAGATGGATTTACAACCAACATTTTCATAATCAAAGGCTACCAGCTAAGAGAACATTCGTAAAAGGCTTGCAAGGACTTCTGGGCCCGTATTCTTGATTTTGAGAGAAAGTCACACTCCCTCAGCTTCTCTACTCCCTCGATGTTCTATTGTTTTCCAATTACAGTATTCTTGAACGGGCTCGATAGAACGGAGAATGATAATTATCAGGCAGTGTTGCCAAACGTATATGTTTAATTTGGGACAATGAAAATAAATATAATTTTGACAGTGAAGAACTAACCACTGTTTGGCAGTTTGGAACCGAAATTTTGTTGTTTAAGTAAACGAACATTTAACTTTTCTAGTGTTTGGCATTTTATTAACGTTTAAATCTTTATCATGGATACAAAAATCTATAAAAGCACTAGCGTATCAAGAGGGGCGACCCGCCCTGTGCCCCAGTTAGAAGGGGCTTCAAAAAGGGGGTCCTCATACAAAAAACAGGTACATATTAGGGTTGAGGAGCGTAGTTTTAAAGGTAGAGACCTTTTTTGATTGTAAAATTTAGGCCCCAAATATTAGAATTTTGGAATAAAGACCTTTTTTTCTCTTTTTTGGGTTTATATCTTTTTGCAAAGACAATGAAGGGGGCTTAACCTGGTGCAGTTCACGATTATCCCCAAATGTACCAGGGATTATAGATTCAATATTTTTTATTAGGTTTCTAAAACAATTTATGACATTAAACACACAACCAGACTATTATTTTCTTGGTATAAATAGGTATCTGCTTACATTTGTAGTCATTAAAAGTGCCGAAGCTCGTGGTTGTGGTTGCATAAAGGTCAGTAACTCTACCAATTTGTACACCAAATTTTTGGGCCAATCTAAACATCTTTACAAATTTTTGATCCGAAACTGTAAAGGGATTTCTTTGAACAAGAATGTTTATCCTAATATGCCACTTCTCCACTACATTTTTATTAATTAATGTCTTCCAATATATTAACTGATTAATATTATTCATTTTTACAATCAAAATAAAAAAATAAAGATAATATAAGTATTAATAAAAATCTTCACAGGATGGTCAACGCCTAAAGCTTAAGTTTATGTAAACCTATTTTCTATGATTCTTCGACTTTCTCTCAGTCAATACCAAGAGAAATCATTTGCTCCCAAAGGGAATTGTTTTTTATCACTTTCTGATAGAATTGGCTTCAAGAATACAGGATTTCTTGGCCACTCCATTTTTACCACTTTCTCTCACAATTTCTACTCCCCAAAACTTAAGAATATGGACTCTGGACGCAAAGAGCATAGTGCCTAATTTTGACAGTCGGGAAAGACATCGTGAAGTTGCAGTGGAAACCAACAAACAAATTTTAAATTTAATTGACGAAGACTCAAGACGGTGTATAAGAAGTATTGTGACTACCAATAAATTTAACTGTAACTTTACTCATGTGATTTGCAAAAGTTGTGTTTTTTTATTTTTTAGTGCATTGCTTCATTTTAAATAGGTGTATAATAATGGTGGTGATTAGTAGTATGTATCGCCACGTATAGGTTAGTCCTGTCATTTTTTTAAGTGACTGTAATGTACTATAGTATAATACATTACAAGTGTGGAAAATGACTAATTTCACACGAGTGGGAATATTGTACCACGAGGCGTTAGCCAAGTGCGACAAACCCACGAGTGTAAGAAAGTCATTTTCACACGAGTACTGTACACTATTTTTCCTACGACCACAAATTATTCGCAAAAAAATAATAAAAATTGTCTTTACAGAAAAGATAAAAAACAATTGAGAACTTTGCAACACTAGGGTGATTTTTACTTTGTAACACTAGTGTGATATGTACTTTTCCTCACTGCTATATTATACTGTTTTGACAATATTTTTACATCGAAAATCACCTACCTAGAAGCATTATATAACTTTTATCATTTTGGAATTTAAAAAGGCCCTCACTTAATAAAAATTGTATGGTTTGGTTAGGTAATACCGGTAATAGTTTAATACGGTTTTCTGCTATTTTAAGGGTTTTTTAAAAATTATTGATACTTGCATATTTTAGACACTCTTCTAAATAAAACGTAAGTGGCGCATATACAAAATATTCCGTTTTTTAAAAAATATCAGTAAAAAAACCTACGGGACCGGGGAGTGAAAAGGAGTGCTGGGTGGGATTAAATTGGTAAAACGAGTTAATGAAACTGAACATCACATGTAAAATTAAGTAAAATTTACATTTTTTCTCATATTTTTGAGAAAAAATGTAAAAAATATGTATAAAATTGTAAATACATAACCTAAAGTCCTAAAAGTAATAAATAAACGACTACTAAACGTCCGTTATACCATGCAAAATATGGAAAGTATTTGGCAACGTCGGAAGGTCTGATTCTATTTATGAATGGATAAAAGAAAGTGGATTCATAAAGTGTGTATTAGCCTCAGGTTTAATTAAGGGATTAAAAAAAAGATTTAACCAGTTGTTCGAGTACACGAAGACAGAGAGAAAGGAATTTGATCTATAGGAGTTTTGTCTCTGGCGCTTTATGTCGAACGGTCAAGCAGGAAGGCTGCCACTATAAAGTGCGTGCTCAAAGGTCGGAGGGAGATTTTTAATTTGATCTACCTACCTGACAACACTGTGCCACTGAGCGAGCAGTCAGTGAAAGTTGTTTTTGTGGTTATGTCTATTTTTGTTTATGTTTTTATTTTTTCGGAAATTTTATTATTACTCTTTTAATATTAGAAGAAAGCTTATACTGTGTAGTAACTTAACGTTAACCAGAACTAACCAATAGCAGTTTTTAGAATGACAACATAATATATATCACACGAGTGTTGTAAAGTACATTGCAATACTAGTGCTGTAAAGTGCTTTGCAACACTAGTGTGATAGAACGCATTTTCTATGCATGAAACCAGTGTGCTATTTGCTATTTTCACAAGTGGTCGTAGGAAAAAATCTTTAAGTCCTCGTGCGCTCTTATCGCATTTGGGTTGCAGCCTTGCAAGTGTTTCAATAAATTTAATTATTTACGACTTTATTTATTGGAAAGCGATTGATTGTTGGATATAGTTTATAATAAACTTTTTGCTCAAAATAATGCAAGATATCATCTCTTAAAGTTACGAACATTGTTATCCTAACGCATTGTATAAATTTTGTTTTAAAATTATAATAAAAAAATATATTCAAAAACTGTCGTTTTTATTAGGTGATTAACTTTTATTAAAGGGCCAGAAAACTTTAATAATGGTTTTAAAACATACCATATAATATCTGTACTTATACTGTACACATTTTTAAACTGATAAATAATTTTAGACCTTAAGATGGCAATAAAGAACGACTCAGATTAAAAATTAAATATTAACCTCCGCAAAATTTTATATGGCTCTACCTGTGCACATATCTCAAAACAAGAAAAAAGAATTAAATTAAACCAATTCTGTTCTTAAGGGAAATCCAACGAAGGGTCCGCAAAGAAAAGAAAACTGTTTTAAAATTGCTCCTATGGGAAAAAGTCACATGTAGGCCCTTTTGTACATACGGACAAAACTGTTTAAAAATAAATTGCATTTTAAAGGAAAGTCATGAAAAGAAGCGAAAAGTATTCTAAGTTAAATTACATGAGTGAGCTTAAGCTTATTTTGTAAGAATTACTAAATACTGGGTGATTTTGGAGATTTTGAATAGACGAAAAACCTTATTAATAACTCTACAAAAATATTTGCTTCTTTATAAAAAAAATCCTGCTTGGTGAGAAAAGGGACAGCGTGAGAGGTAAAAAACGATACCAGTAAAAAAACAAAAACAAAATTAAACACACATAAATAAAATCTACAAAAAAATAAAGTAGGAAAGCACACGATGCTAAATGGGGATTTATTTAGGGTCTTAGGGACTTATTGGGTTGCAAAGCTTATATGATAAGAAAAAAAGGTATAAAATGTATACCTCTTCATTGGTGGGGGAAGACGCTATAGATTTTTAAATATGTCACAAAATACTGTTATTATTTCGGCTCGTGGAAATCGTTCGGATCATATTGGATTGTATATAATTTCTAAATTCCCTTCTGGTGCTTCCATACAATTAAGCCACTTAACAACATACATACAGTGCATTTCTTTAATACCCCTCCCCTTATTTTTTAAACAAATTATTTTAAAAATTAAACTTTGAGATATGATGATAAATGTACTTAATGTGGTATTTACTTAAAGCTCTTTAAAAGATCTTTTTAATAGTAATATAATATACAGGGTGCCTTATTAAAATATTATGTACTTTCTTTTCTACCCTGTATGTTGTCACCAGGACTAGCATTAAAAAATCTTTTAAAAAGTTTTACAAAAATACCACATTTAGTTCATATAACTTTATTGGTTTCGGAAATATGGCAATCCAAATCAGGTATTAAGGTAAAATTTAAAGTACTGTTTTTTTGTATTAGGTGAAGGTTTTGACTTTATATTCTAAGGTTATAAAGAACTCGTCAGGAGCTTTAAAATAATGTGCCACAAGACCACCCATTCCATTTAACTTTTTTCCAAGATGGCAACCAGCAGCCATCTTGAATTTCTATCTGTCAATTTCACTGTAAAATGTATTCTATTTTTCATTTTAACGTCGGACATGGAAAAAATAAAATATCTTATTAAGGTCACATGCCACACGTCCTTTATTGTTCCGAGTTTTTTTTGCGAAATTACACGGCACCTCTAATTAAATGTAATCCCTGAAGGCAAATTTAGTTTGATTTTAATTCGTTATTTGAACGAACTATAGAATGCTTATTTTGCTGTACGTATACAGAACCTAATTAAAAACTTTTTTTTACTTTGCATTTTATTTCATTTTCACGTATTCACTTAGTTAAAGTGCGTGTGTTAATTCAAAACATTTTTTTAATAAAAATAATCTTAAATATTTTTGCTAACTCTACCACTTACTACATCACGTTTTTTGATACCCCGTATATTTTTTTAGGTTTATCGAGTATTTCGTCCATTAAAAACCAATTTTAGAAATTCTTTTATATTTAAAAATGTGCACTTTTGTGGTAGTCTCTTTAAAAAAAAGCAAAATCTGATGTTGGGACCATGGGGAAATCAAAAGAAACACTCAATTTTTTAGGCTTGTCCTTCACAGAATTAGCTATAAAGTTTAGACCTTGGATCATATACCTACTAGAGGCAGCATTGTCGCTCTTCGCGTTTAGCTTACGTTATATAAAATAGTACTGGTAATATTGTTTAGTGTATGTTTGCTAAATAAGTAACATTAATTGTAAATTAAAAACAAAATACTACACATTTAAAAATTACACTTACCTTTTACAAAAAGAAAATTAAACTAAAACAGTTAAAATAAAAGTTAAAAAAAGTAAATCGGCTTATAACATATGTTTATATTTAAGAGGTAAAAAATGCGGGTGTTCTTCATTTATGTTAAATATACAAGGTGTCCTGGAATATTTGGGTAATCCCTTGGATTTATACAGGACACATGAAAATAATAGAATAAGTTTTTATATTTTCTCCACGACCGTTAAAAAAATTCTGCTTTTTTTAATCGTTAACATGAAGTTAAAGTACTCCATTCTAGGACACTACATAAAGTGTTAAAAAAGTAACTTTTTTAACACTTCAAAGCTCTTTTTACACTTTAAATTAGTATTTGTTTTAACGCCTACTACAAAAAACTTAAATATCAATTTATGCAATGTAACAGTAAACGCGACATCAACTGTACCAAACGGTCAAGCTACCTTTAATTTCGTCATTATTTCTTTTAGTTTATGTGTCACTAGTTTTAAAATTTGACAGTTTACAAATAAATTTAATATAAATTATTAAAAATTAATAGTAATAATAAATTTGGATGACTAAGAAATTAAAAAGAAATTTATACTGTTTTAGTATTATTTCTACAAAAATTAAGTACATACAATTTTCTAAAATTAAATAATAAATGCATATTTATAAACACGGGTCCGAAAATGCATAGTTTCCAAGATACAGGGTGTTAAACTTTTTAAAAAAATATTTCTTTTGTAATTATCTTGAATACCCTGAAACCGATTTTCTTAAAATTTTTCAATGTTATTTCTAGTAATAAGAGCCTAAGTTAGGTATAATTAAATTAAAATTATTAAGTCCAGTGGCGTCTCACGGGACATCTTATCGAAAATAATTGTAAAAAAATGTACGCCACTGATTTTTTGTAACTTTTTTATTTTTTTAGAATAAGCAACTAAAAATACAACTTTTTTATTTTTGAAATTTTTTTGTATCTTGCTTCGTTTTCGAGAAATAAAATAAAAACCACTTTACTGCATGTTTCTTGGGACGGAATTTTTGAATTTTGACGATTTACTGAGCAAAAACAGTTAAAGATAGAGCAAAATTAATTTTACTTTCCTATCTTAACTTTTTAAGGACTATCTAATGACATTAAAAAGTGAAAGTCAACTGAAGATTAAAGAAGGTGAATGTTGAACCTAAATGTTGGACACCCTGTATCTTAGAAAATATGCATTTTCGGACCCATGTTTATAGGAACTTTTTTCATATTTTTCAATGAGGAACCATACAATCTTCTAAAATTAAATAATAAATGCATATTTATGAAGGAGATAATTTGTTTCTCAAAAAATGAGAAGGCTTTGATTTTTTGTTGCAATATAATGACTGTGCTGCAAATAATAAAATTATTAAGTTTAGATAAATAAAACATGTATCAAATGGTAATTTGGAAAATTTTTATACGGTCGTAAAGAAAAAATATAGTATGTAACACATGCATGATGTGTCTTCTTTTTACTCATGGGATTGCCGCACTTGCCTAACGGCTCGTGCTGTCAAACTTCCCATTCGTAAAAAAGTATCACTTTATGCACTTGTTACATAAATTACTATTTTTTATCGAAAGCTCCTCTTTACTGATATATTACTAAGGACTTCTTAAAATAGAACCCTCTTAAAACATTTGTTCATTAGGTCGCCAGGGACGGACTCTCACACAATAATAGTGCAAATTATTTTTACACCTTGTATATTAGAGAAATAAAAGTAGTAATTTTGGATAGCCTAAGCTCAAAAAAAGCTTTTTTTAGCATCAATAAATTAAAGCGGTTTTAACCAAAACAAGGTTTTTGTGTTGTGGGAACATCTAAAAACATGAGATTAATATGTTGCAATTAACACATATTACCATTTTTCATTATTTTTTTCCAATTTTTACGACAATAAAAATATTGTTTTAGCATTGTACAGGTTTTTATATACTTTAAATTTAAGCTAGTAAATGCATAAGTTTAAAGGGAGCCCATGTTTAACCGACATACAAAATTATTCAATACAACCTTATCAAAGCAAAAATTGTTTTTCTCGAAAACGCTTTAATTTATGGATATTAAACATAAGCACCTTTTTTAGCTAAGGATTTAAGCAATTTTAAAATACTTCTTTTATTTTTTTAGTATACAGGGTGTAAAAATAATTCGCATTATTGTGTAAGGGTAAGCCTGCCCCTAACGCCCTAATAAATAAAAATATTGTAAACGGGGACCATTTTAAGGTGTCTTTAGTTATATCTATTATTTAATAAAAACATTCATTATACCAAGTACTATAAATGTTATTCAAGAAAAATGGATTTTCCGCGGCATTCTTTAAGAGCACACACACATATATATATATATATATATATATATATATATATATATATATATATATATATATATATATATATATATATATATAAACTGCTGCTCAATTCAACTGCAACTGGAAATTTTTTGGTAAATTTCAAATCATTATTACTCTTAAATAAAATGCAATAGCAAAATGCGGCTTTTACCGTTTTGTAGGATAACTTTTTGGAAAAAAATGGCAATTTCACTTTGTGTAAATTTTCTTTTGTTTTTATTCTACAGGGTGTAATAGAAAAGTCCGTTTTTTACAAAAACTTTGTCAAGAGCGACATTCTACAAAAAAATTGTTTTTAATTTTTAATTATATAGTGTTATTCAGTAGACCATTTTGAAAAAACAAGTTTGTCAGATTTTTGATATCTGCCCCATTTTTCATATTATAAGTTTTTTTCAAAAATTGATTTTTTTCATATTGTACTCCCTGTATTTAACAGTTCATCACAGCGATTAATTTTTTTAGATAATTTTAAATGTACGTAAGTACCCTTTTAAAACTGTATTAGAATTTTATTTCTAAAAGAATTATTAACGCTTCAGTAGCGTCGTAAATGTAACTAAATTGTATTTTGGTAAAATTTCAATTCCCAAAGATTCTGTGAGCACCACATATTCTGTATTTAAGATTTTAATTGTTTCTCTACAATTTTTAGAAACTACGGACATTTATCTCGGGACGGTTTTTTACTTTTTTAAAAAAGTCATCAGTGGCGTAGATATAATTTTTCTTCTGAATGCTCTTTTTACTTACCAGAGGATTATTGCATGGAAGTAATAATTTGTAATTCGGGTTATTTTAGGGCATTTATCGATTAGGTTAGAACAAACGTTAACATTTTTTAAATCTTTGTAATTTTAGAAAAAATATACAGGGTGTTTCAAAAATTAAAGCTTCCACATTTGTATTTTTTTTAATGAAAAGCAGGGTGTGAATCCTTAGATTATTTTACGAAGAAAGTTCAAAAAAATTTATGTTCTGACTGTCCTAAATTTTGAGATACAGGGTGTGAAACAGCCACTACACATTAGGGATCATTTTTAAAAGTAAAATATTTTTATCTTTCTTTCAGTACAAATTTTAATAAAATTTGGTACATAGCCACTACACATTGGGGGCATTTTTTAAAGTAAAATATTTTTTTTCAGTGGCGTTCGAGCGGGATTTAAATTAAATATTTTTAAAGAAAATCATAGTACGCCACTGCTTTTTTAAAACAAAAATTATTCTTACAATTTCCATTTACTTTTAAGCAAATTTATTATTATGTTATTCTTTTGACCGACGAATTTGGTATGCTACCTTTGTATTTTCATTTGCTTGAAAAATAAATAAATTTGTTTTGTCTGTTTATCTGATGTAATGAACCGCTTGTAAAGCTTTAATTAGATTGACTTTATTGGGTCCAGTGGCGTCTCTAAAGGCACCACTACCAATATTATTGAAAAACATTATTAATTTTGACAATATATGAACATGCCGAGAAATGCTTCATATTTTATTAAGTAAAAACTATTCGTCGAGCAAAAGAATATCGTGATATCAAATTTGCTTAAAAGTAAATGGAAATTATAAGAATAATTTTTGTTTCAAAAAAGCAGTGGCGTACATTGATTTTCTTTAAAAAATATTTAATTAAAATCCCGCTCGAACGCCACTGAAAAAAAATATATTTTACTTTAAAAAATGCCCCCTAATGTGTAGTGGCTATGTACCAAATTTTATTAAAATTTGTAGAGTGGTATCACAGTTATTATAAAAAAGATATATATTTTTTTAAGTTTCACACCCTGTATCTCAAAAGTTAGGACCATCAGAACATAAGTTTATTTAAACTTTCTTCGTAAAATCATCTAAGGATTCACACCCTGCTTTTCATTAAAAAAAATATAAATGTGGAAGCTTTAATTTTGAAACACCCTGTATATTTTTTTCTAAAATTACTAAGATTTAAAAAAATGTTAACGTTTGTTCTAAGCTAATCGATAAATGCCCTAAAATAACCCGAATTACAAATTATTACTTCCATGCAATAATCCTCTGGTAAGTAAAAAGAGCATTTAGAAGAAAAATTATATCTACGCCAGTGATGACTTTTTAAAAAAGTAAAAACCGTCCCGAGATAAATGTCCGTAGTTTCTAAAAATTGTAGAGAAACAATTAAAATCTTAAATACAGAATATGTGGTGCTCACAGAAACTTTGGGAATTGAAATTTTACCAAAATACAATTTAGTTACATTTGCGACGCTACTGAAGCGTTAATAATTCTTTTAGAAATAAAATTCTAATACAGTTTTAAAAGGGTACTTATGTACATTTAAAATTATCTAAAAAATTAATCGCTGTGATGAACTGTTAAATACAGGGAGTACAATATGAAAAAAATCAATTTTTGAAAAAAAACTTATAATATGAAAAATGGGGCAGATATCAAAAATCTGACAAACTTGTTTTTTCAAAATGGTCTACTGAATAACACTATATAATTAAAAATTAAAAACAATTTTTTTGTAGAATGTCGCTCTTGACAAAGTTTTTGTAAAAAACGGACTTTTCTATTACACCCTATAGAATAAAAACAAAAGAAAATTTACACAAAGTGAAATTGCCATTTTTTTCCAAAAAGTTATCCTACAAAACGGTAAAAGCCGCATTTTGCTATTGCATTTTATTTAAGAGTAATAATGATTTGAAATTTACCAAAAAATTTCCAGTTGCAGTTGAATTGAGCAGCAGTTATATATATATATATATATATATATATATATATATATATATATATATATATATATATATATATATATACACCCTGTATATATATATATACAGGATGTTCGAAAAATGCACGGCCAAATTTTAGGAGGTGATTCCTCATTGAAAAATATGAAAAAAGTTCCTATAAACACGGGTCCGAAAATGCATAGTTTCCAAGATACAGGGTGTTAAACTTTAAAAAATATTTCTTTTGAAATTATCTTGAATACCCTGAAACCGATTTTCTTGAAATTTTTCAGTGTTATTTCTAGTAATAAGAGTCTAAGTTAGGCATAATTAAATTAAAATTATTAAGTCCAGTGGCGTCTCACGGGACATCTTATCAAAAATAATTGTAAAAAAATGTACGTCACTGACTTTTTGTAAATTTTTATTTTTTTAGAATAAGCAACTGAAAATACAACTTTTTATCTTTTGAAATTTTTTGTATCTTGCTTCGTTTTCGAGAAAAAATAAAAACCACTTTATTGCATGTTTCTTGGGACGGAATTTTTAAATTTTGACGATTTACTGAGCAAAAACAGTTAAAGATAGAGCAAAATTAATTTTACTTTCCTATCTTAACTTTTTAAGGACTATCTAATGACATTAAAAAGTGAAGGTCAACTGAAGATTAAGAAGGTGAATGTTGAACCTAAATGTTGGACACCCTGTATCTTAGAAACTATGCATTTTCGGATCCATGTTTATAGGAGCTTTTTTTCATATTTTTCAATGAGGAATCACCCCCTAAAATTTGGCCGTGTATTTTTAGAACACCCTGTAAATATATATATATATATATATATATATATATATATATATATATATATATATATATATATATATATATAAATTAATAAGAGTTTTAAATCTTGGGCATAGAGCTCTTATGACAATAAGAAAGAAAACAAATACATAACCTGGTAGAAACGACTACTGGCTGGTTACTTTAGAACTGCAGAGTCTCCAATAGATGGATGACCCGGTCAGAACATGACAGGTGACAGTGTCTCATCCTGTTGGGAATCATCACAACCGCTGTACGTCGCCGACAGCTGGCTATAGCTTTCAGCCGCTAAACATACTTCTGTCGGAACAGGAAGTAGGTTCAGCGGCCAGAGCAATCTCGCCAAGCAATTTCAAAACAACCAGCCAGATGCATTCGTTAGGTTAAAACGGTAAGAGGGTGCCATCTAGGTATATGGCGTGGTAGCATGTGTTGTATACCATGCAAACCATAACGGAGCCGGCACACTCACAGTTCACGGCTTGTGAACTCGATGAGCAGTTTGCACAACTCCAGGTAGGTGGCGTGCAGCAAAGCTGAAGGTATTGATAAAATCATAAAGGCAGTATATTTTACCCAACTGCATATAATAATAAGAAAGTAATTTTCTTGAGCCTTAGAATAAACAATTTAATAAGAGTTTTAAATTCTTGGGCATAGAGGCTCCTATATGCAGTTGGGTGAAATATACTGCCTCTATGATTTTATCATACCTTTCAGCTTTGCTGTACGCCACCTACCTGAGTTGTGCAAAACTGCTCATCCGAAACTCACAAACCCGTGAACTGATGAGTGTGCCAGCTTCCATTATGGTTTGTTGGTATACAACACATGCTACTTACGCTATATACACCTAGATGGCACCTCTCTTTTACCGTTTTAACCTAACTGAATGCTCTGGCTGGTTGTTTTGAAATTGCTTGGCGAGATGGCTCTGGCCGCTGAACTTACTTCCTTGTTCCGACAAGAATTATGTTTAGCGGCTAGAAAACATAGCCAAGTTGTCGGCAATGTACAGCGGTTGTGATGATTCCCAACAAGGATGAAACACGTGTCACCGTCTTCATTGCGACCCGGGGTCATCCATTTATTTGGAGACTCCGTAATTTTAAAGTAACCAACCAAGTAGTCGTTTCTACCAGGTTATGTATTTGTTTTCTTTTCTTTTGTCATATAGGAGCCTCTATGCCCAAGAATTTAAAACTCTTATTAAATTGTTTATTCTAAGGCTCAAGAAAATTACTTTCTTATTATATATATATATATATATATATATATATATATATATATATATATATATATATATATATATATATATATATATATATATATATATATATATATATATATATATAAGAGGGGCCTTAAAAGAAAAGATCTTGTCATATTATTTTCATATCTTCTTTATTTTGTCCACTGATGGACTTTACAATAGGACAAACCAAATTAAATTTCTTAACGTGAATCTTGTTCTTTTAAAAAGCAAAAACAGTTGCCATACACGACACGACTTTCTTGAACATTAAAATGTTTGGTTTATTTGTCCATTCATGGACGCACGGCAGTCTACTGTAAATGAATCTGAGAGATTGGCCACATACCCTGACACCCTTTAGATAAATTAAATTAAAAAATAAATTATCTAGCTCAAAAAAAAAGAACAACAAAAACAGAACAAACACATGCCACACGTCCTAAATTGTTACCAAGTTACACGGCACCTATAATTAAATGTAATCCCTAAAGGCTCCGGTAAATTGAGTTTGTTTTTAATTCGTCATTTGAACGAGCTATAGACTGCTTATTTTGCCGTATACAGAAACTAATTGAAAACTTTTCTTTTCCCAATTTTACTGCATTTTAATGTGTTTACCAAGCTACAGTGTATTAAGTTTTTTTTTAAAGAGCAATTGTTTTGGTACGCTGCTATCACGATATGCTTATTATTTATGAAGAAGCTTATTGCAATTCTAAAGAAGCTATGTAGACGCATTTATTAAAAACCCAAAACAATCCAATAACAAACCCGTGTTTTCCAAATCTTGTGATAAAGCTAGAATTTTAAAAGTGCAGGCTTACAAGAAGTTTCTACAGGATCCTAGTCCAGAAAACCGACAGGCCAGTATTGAAGCAAGAAACTACTACAATCAAACAACTTC
>JACEGR010011860.1:0-13435 GCA_014170235.1 Listronotus bonariensis | reverse complement strand
AAATGCATATCGAACTAAAAATGAAAAATAAATAATAGTTTAAAAAACTAAAAAAGCACGCTTTTATATGCAACCGAACTAAAAATTAGAAAATAATTTTTCATTAAAAAAAATATTGTTACTTCAGAGTAAAAAGCGTGGGGTGCATTTTACAATTTTTTCATAACTTTTCCCTCATAGATATTGGCAAATATAATAATTATAACATTTAATATATTAAGCACCCCACGCTTTTTACTATGAAGTGACAATATTTTTTTTAATGAAAAATTATTTTCTAATTTTTAGTTCGGTTGCATATAAAAGCGTGTTTTTTAGTTTTTTTAAACTATTATTTATTAAAGGTCAGAATATCAAAGTTGATCAAAAAGGGACCACAACCGTGATATTTTTATATTAATGAAATCGCTGAATCTGAATCTGCTGTCCAGTTTCATCCCATCAGGTCATAGTCAGGGTCATTTTAAAGTTAAATCATTAAATTTTATTGAAAATAGGCAAAAAAAAGACCCTACGAGGTTAAGATCAAAGGTCATATCAAGGTCAAATCATCAGAAGTTATCGTAAATGCTCCAAAATCACGATATCTTAGAGTTTTTGGGGTCGCTAAATCCAAATCCATCTATAAAGGTACCACGTTTGTGATCTATTTTCAATAAATTTTAAGTATTTGACCTTAAAACGATCTTGATTGTGACCTGATGGGATCAAACTGATTTCGGATGAATTTTGATAATTGGACCTTGAAATAACGTTGACCATGATCTGATGGGGTCAAACCCACACCAGATTCGGATTTAGCGACTCCAAAAACATAAAGATACCATGGTCTAGTTTGTACGACCACTAACTTTTATTTTTCGTGGGGCTGTGTAATTCATTCCCATGATATAAACCTTATTAGAAAACTTTTTCCTTGTTTTTTTTAATTTGAACAAACTTTGTGTTTTCCATGTATCTCTGCTTCAAACCATATAAAGTTTGTCAAATAAAAGTTTTTAGGCGGTATTTGAGATAATACGATCTGGGAATTCTGGCAAACTTTTTTGTGCAACTAGTTTTTTTTAAAACTTAGAATAGTGTTATAGAAGCCAACTAATACCCAGTGAAGGTCTTAGGTAAAGTAAAAGTAGTTTAATACGATACAATTTTGGTAGAGAAAGATATCGACTTCCGTAGGTATCAATTTATAGTATATTACATTACAAGTGTGGAAAATGAGTAATTTCACACAAGTGGGAATATTGTAGCACGAGGCGTTAGCCGAGTGCGACAAACCCACGAGTGTAAGAAAGTCATTTTCACACGAGTACTGTACACTATTTTTCCTACGACCACAAATTATTCACCAAAAAATAAATAAATTAAAGTTTGTCTGTTCAGAAAAAATAAAAAACAATTGAGAACTTTGCAACACTAGGGTGATATTTACTTTGCAACACTAGTGTTATATATACTTTTCCTCACTGCTATATTATACTGTTCTGACAATATTTTTACATCGAAAATCACCTACCTAGAAGCATTATATAACTTTTATCATTTTGGAATTTAAAAAGGCCCTCACTTAATAAAAATTGTATGGTTTTGTTAGGTAATAACGCTAATAGTTTAATACGGTTTTCTGCTATTATAAGTGTTTTTTAAAAATTATCGATTTTTACATATTTTAGACACTCTTCTAAATAAAACGTAAGTGGTGCATATCCAAAATATTCCGTTTTTTAAAAAATATCAGTAAATAAACTTACGGGACCGGGGAGTGAAAAGGGGTGCTGGGTAGGGTAAAATTGGTAAAACGAGTTAATGAAACTGAACATCACATATAAAATTAAGTAAAAATAACAGTTTTTTCCTCATATTTTTAAGAAATAATATAAAAAATATGAAAATTGTAAATGCATAACCTAAAGTCCTAAAAGTAAGGAAAAAACGACTACCAAACGTCAGTTAACATGCAAAATATGGAAAGCATTTGGCAACGTCGGAAGGGTCTGATTCTATTTATGAATGGATAAAGAAAGTGGATTCATAAAGTGTGTATTAGCCTTAGGTTTAATTAGGGATTAAAAAAGATTTAACTAGTTGTTTGAGTACACGAAGAAAGAGAGGAAGGAATTTGATCTATAGGCTTTTTTCTCTGGCGCTTTAGGTCGAACGGTCAAGCGGCAAGGCTGCCTCTATAAAGTACGTGCTCAAAGGTAGAAGGGAGATTTTGAATTTGATCTACTTACCTGACAACACTGTGCCAGTCAGTGAAAGTTGTTTTTTGTGGTTATGTCTATTTTTGTTTATGTTTTTATTTTTTCGTAAATTTTAATAAATATAAAATAAGATGATTTTCGCTAATTTGGGTTCTACCGTTTAAGGTAAATAAAAAGTTTTTTTACTGTCACTACAATAAATATGTCACTTGCAAAACCAATAGCAGTTTTTAGAATGACATCATAATATGTATCACACCAGTGTTGTAAAGTACTTTGCAACACTAGTGCTGTAAAGTACTTTGCAACACTAGTGTGATATAACGCATTTTCTATGCATGAAATCAGTGTGCTATTTGCTATTTTCACAAGTGGTCGTAGGAAAATTCTATTACAGGTGAGTGGTAGCTAGCTGGTAAAGAAAAACTGGTCGGACATTTATTAAAGAGTTTTAAATGGACGTTACTACGTAATATGTTTTTAGAGGGAGAAATTTTAGTTAATGGTCATAAAAGATCTTTTTTAACATTATAACATCAAATAAGTATACTGCTAATGTACTGTGGCCAAATTGGTTCATTACTTTAATTTAAAAATTATATTCCTTCTTTTTCCACAACCAATCCCATTCATAGTTATGCTGACGATAGTACCCTTCACTCCACTTTTCAGGTTCCCAAACCAATCTCTCAACCCGACTTGGAAAGCAAACGCAGGGCGATTCAGATATCTCTTTCACAGGATCTCAATTTAATATTGGATTGGGGCGCCAAAAATCTCGTTCAATTTAATGCATCCAAAACACAATCGTGTTCCTTGTCGCGAAAAATCATCAAACACTCATCCTTTGCTTATGAGTGGCCAGGTTTTGCAGAACGGGGACACATTTAACCTTGTGGGCATCACATTTGAGAATAACCTTAACTGGCATAAACACATTGTATCTATAGCCACCGCGGCTTTAAAAAAGCTTGGATTTCTTTTCCGAGCCAAAAAGTATTTTTCTCCTTCCAATTTATACAGTTTGTATGTGTCCCAAATTCGACCCTCTCTGGAATATTGTTCTCATGTCTGGGGAATGGCATCCCCTACAACCCTCAGCATTCTTGATGCCATTCAAAGAAGGGCTGTTCGTCTTATTAATGATCCTTTACTTACTCAAAGACTTCCTTCTCTTGCCCATCGTTGAGCTGTGGGAGATCTATCGCTCTTCTACAGATACTTTACGGCTTCTGCTCTGACGAATTGTCCAGTATAGTCCCTCCTCTTGCAGTTCCCAACAGAGAAATTCGTGGTGCCGCGCGTATGCATCCCCATACAGTTCAATTGGACAGGCCCCGAACTTCCCATTTCGTTCGTTCTTTTATCCCCAGAGTTTCTAGACTGTGGAACCTGCTGCCAGCGGAGGTCTTTCCATCCCCCAAATTTTCAAGTTTTTAAGTCCCGTGTTAACAAACTTCCTCTTACCCTGCTTAAGACAACCACGGTACGTTAGTATTTAGGCTTTCAGCCTTCGTGGATTGTCCAAAGATAAAAAAAAATATACCTGATAAATTAACATTGGTAATAACTACCCAAGTAGCAAGCTGACGTCTTATTGACGTTTCTTTTTAGTCATTTTTGGTCATATCTGGTCGGAACAGACGTCATAAGATGACGAGAAAATGACGGTAAAATGACCCCCTAAGTCACAGACAAAAGACGTCCCGTTATTGACGTCCTAATGACGTCTTTAAGATGACGAAAAATTGACGCATATACTTTTTTTCCAAAAGCTAAAATGATTGTGAAATTATTTCTAATTATGCAGTATGCATGCTTGCTACTTTCTTGCACTGCAGGGTCGCATTTCTCGGAACACTGACCAACCTCGATATGCAGATTCTTACACTAACCGAAGATATTTCTTTCAAAGCTAATTGAGATCACCAACAACAAGCTCCAAAAATTTTTTTAAGAAGCGAAGATTTGATTAAACGTAGTGGTTTGTTATCTATTACGCCATCTATCGGTGGAGTTTTTTCCTATTTCAATTTTGTAAAATTATTATACTTATTTTTCTGTCATATGATATTTCGGTTGAATTTTGACACGAATCATATAATATCAAAAAAAAATTCTGGCGGGTTTCCTAAACATGACGTCATTAGATTTTTATAAGCTAGTATGACGAAAAATGACGTTGAAAAGAAGCCACTTCAACGACGTCAAAAAACCGTCATTAAAATAACGGCATAATGTTGGTCTGATGACGTCTTATGACCAAAAATGACTAAGAAGAAGCACTTTTTCTTGTTAAGTGAATAATTTAAAAGTTTGCCATTTGGTAAAAATTGGTAACACACGCTGTACAGGGTGTCCCATTTTGGTTGTCCCTTATGGGAAACTTTGAAACCATAAGAGATATTAAAAATCCGATACCCCATCCTCGAGCTCTTTTTGAAGAAAACATTTATGGTAAAAACAGATCATCGCTATCGCGAAGCGTTTCAGAGATACAGGGTGATTCTCGAATTTTTCACTTTTGAAAAGGTCCTGTAGCTTTGTTGTTATTACAGATACGAGAAAACTAATTGCACATTATACAGACACTTTTTTCCGTGGAATCCAGTGGCGTAGCCAAAAAATTTTTTTGAGCTGTCATTTTTGACATATGACCCAAACATGTTTTTTTATTAGGGACACCCTATAAATGAATAGGTAATTAAATTGCTTGTTTTTTTCTGATTAAAATAATATATCATAGTAGGTGGTTTAATAAATTTTTACGTCAAATATTGGAAAAATTATGATTTTAAAGACGCATTGCGGCTTCTATCTGTTTTTAAATTGTTTTGTATTTTTTGTTTTAAAAGGAATCTGTCATCCCTTAGCTCAGGAGACATTTCTGTAGAAAAAAAAACAAAAAATTAGTTTACAACAACAATAATAAACAAGTTATATTAATTAAACTTAAAAATTTATCATTTTTTTTTAATTTTTGATTTTTTATTTTTTTTTATTTTTTATGGATTCTCCATGTCAACTTTACCAATAGAGCAAAAAAAAATTAAGAGTCAAAAAAAAAAACGAAAATTTTTGACACACCCTGTATAACTTTGATTTTAATTTTTTTATACAACATTATCATACTAATACAGAACCAAAATTTTTTGCTTCAAATTCATAAATAAGGACGCTATGAATTTTTAAATTTTAACATAAAAATAATTATTTTTAATTTTTTGGGACACACCGTATCATTTATATATATATAATAATAATATTCTTCCTTATCATATATATTATCCACCATAATTTCATCCTTATATATTCATAAATAAAATTGTAGGAAATTTTTAAATGTTAAAATAAAAAAATTATTTTAATTTTTTGAGACACCATGTATCATTTTATTATGCGTATTAATAATCTTCTACATCATATATATTATTTACCAAAATTTCATACTTATATATTTATAAATAAAGTGGTAGGAAATTTTTAAAGTTTAAAATAAAAAAATGCGTCTTTAAAATAATAATTTTTCCAATATTTGACGTAAAAATTTATTAAACCACCTATTATGATATATTATTTTAATCAGAAAAAAACAAGCAATTTAATTACCTAATCATTTATAGGGTGTCCCTATCAAAAAAATATGTTTGGGTCATATGTCAAAAATGACAGCTCAAAAAAATTTTTGGCTACGCCACTGGATTCTACGGAAAAAAGTGTCTGTATAATGTGCAATTAGTTTTCTCGTATCTGTAATAACAACAAAGCTACAGGACCTTTTCAAAAAGTGAAAAATCGAGAATCACCCTGTATCTCTGAAACGCTTCGCGATAGCGATGATCTGTTTTTACCATAAATGTTTTCTCCAAAAAGAGTTCGAGGATGGGGTATCGGATTTTTAATATCTCTTATGGTTTCCAAGTTTCCCATAAGGGACAACCAAAATGGGACACCCTGTACATATTTAAACAATTGCTTGTGGAAAAAAAAATTGTTTTGTCTATTTTAAAGCTCTATTTTGTATCAAAATAACCCAACCCTGTATACTAAAACTTTGCGTTGTCATTCCCCACTTAATAACGTCCATAACAATCAAAAGTTATAGGATAGGGATAATGAACAACCTCGTGTCAGTGCCTATGTTAATTAACAGTGAATTTACGAGGCCTAAACACGCTGTCTAAAATTGCACTGGATCACGAAATAAGAAGAAATATATGGAAAGAAGTAAATTTGCTGAAATTCCTGATGGTGCTTCGGCAAATTAAGTGTTAATTTTTTTGTATAGTGTAGCGCCACTTCAAATTTAACCCCTTTTTTTATTAATTTATTTTTTGTTGATTTTCTTTTCCTTAGTAGCGGCTACAGAATTCTTAATAGGTTCGGTTATTTAAAAGCTTAAAGCTTCAAAAGGGATTAGATTAGATTAGATTAGGAGGTGGATTGCATATCCTCTAACACTGCAACCTGCTCAGGTTTATTGTGTGTCCTCCGTCCATAGGTTAGAGCACGCTATCCAAGCCGGTCTGTTTAATCAGACTCCACAAGCTTGAAACTGGCCCCTTGGTATATCTTGCCGCTTTAGGTTTTCTTCACCCAGCCTTGCAAACCGCAGACGACAAAGGGCTTCGCAGTAGCACCATACGTGTTCTGCGGTTTCTTCCTCCTCCTGGCAGAACCTACATAGGTTTTCTTCTGCCAGGCCCATAGTTTCCAGGTGTTTATTCAGTCTGCAATGACCTGTCAGTTGACCCACTATTATTCTTACTGCCTTCCGGTTATAATTCAGAAGGTCTTTTGTAAATTCTGGCGAGTAAGCCTTGATGAACACTTTCGCCTGACGCTGTCCTGGTGTTCTCCTCCACCAGTTTTGTGATTCCCTCATAATCCATGATCTAATGGATGACCTTACCTGGCATGATGGAATACCACAGTAGGGCTCAGGACCTACCATTGTCCTACCAGCCCCTCCTTTGCCAATTTATCAGCTTCTTCATTGCCTTCGTGGCCTTCGTGTCCTGGTACCCAGGCAATGGTTAGCTTGTTGGACGCACCCACCTCTTCCAGGGCAATTACGCAGTCCCGCACCAGCTTGGAGCTGATTTTGCATGAACTGAGTGCCCTGATGGCTGCCTGGCTGTCCGAATAGATTACTATGGTTTTATCCTCATAGCTCCTTCTGATGATTTCCCTAGCGCATTGTTCTATGGCTACAATTTCGGCCTGGAACACAGTAGGGTGTTGTCCGAGACCCAAGTTTATTTTCGTCCTTGGTTTGTCCCCATATATACCTGCTCCAACTCCTTGGTCTGTTTTGGAGCCGTCTGTATACCAGATTAGGTCGGCTTTAATGGGAGGCCCTGCCACCCAGTCCTTTCTGTCTGGTATTAAAGTTTGAAAACCTTTGTTTAGCCAGTAGCTTGGTACCATTTTGTCTGAAGGCATCTCACACACTGAGTTGACTTCTTGGTCCTCCTTGAATCTCCATTGTATGGCCCTTTCCTGTCTTATGATAGGACTCTGGCCTTGTTTGAGACGGTATTGTACCGCTTTCACTTCACTCTGTATGTAGATGTGAAGTGGCGGTAGATTAAGCAGCGTTTCCAGTGCTGCGGTAGGGGTCGATTTCATGGCCCCCGTAATACATAGACAAGCGAGTCTCTGTATACTTTGTAATTGCCTTATTGCCGTCTTTTGTAGCGTCTTTGCACCCCAGGCAATTGACCCGTAGGTTATCATTGGTCTGACGACCATTTTGTATAACCATAGGTTCATCTTCGGACTGAGTCCCCAATTCTTTCCGCAAAGTCTTCGGCATCTACCCAGGGTAGTTCTTGCCTTCTGAGTGACTTTGCTTAAGTGTGGTCCCCAGGTTAGTTTTTGGTCAAAGATGACTCCTAGATATTTAACCTCTTTTAAAAGGGGATTTCCACTCCGTTGAGCCTGGAAGGTCTTAGTCCTTCAAGCGCTCTTCTTTTTGTGAAAGGGACGGTTATTGTTTTATGAGGGTTGACTGAGAGTCCCTCCTGTTTTGCACCATTTGTCAACGATGTCTACGGCGTTCTGCATTCTGCCTGATATGTGCTCAAAAGGGAGCTTAAATCTTTGTAGAATTTTTAAAGGGAGCTTAAGTTTTTTGGTACTTATCGTTGTTTAGAAGATGTTTACCCAAATTTGTGACTGATTTTACAAAAACACTTTTTATTAAAAAAATATATAGAGCCATTCAACGGATTTATAAAATTGCTTCACTGGTGAAAAAATATACAGGGTGTTTCATTTAAAATTTCCAAAAATAAATAAATAGGTCAAAAATGTGCCACCCTAGAAAAAAAAACTAAAATTATATCTGCAATCTACATAAAAAGTTGCTGCAAAAATGTTTTTACAGAACTAAAAAATATTTAAAAATAAAAAAGTTATAAAGCATTAAAGAAAACGCAAGAAATTAGGAAACACGCTGTTGCGAGGAAACGACGCAAGATAGCGAATTGCGGTGTTCACTAGTAAATTTGGCTTGAATATTGAGACTCGCAAATGGGGGTCAGTTTTTTGTAAAACGTACAGAAACATGAGTTTCCTATTAAAAAGTCGAATTTGGCCCATCCTGTACACGATGGTTCTTGGATCATTTTTCAACAAAAAAGACCATATATATAATACAAATATTTTTTTGTTTTCCGCTGACACATGAAAATTCGGTTCTTCACATCGAAAAGAAAATTCCCTGAAAATTTGAGCCCTTAATTTTAACTTTAAGAACTTTCTCTCTATCTTCGATTGTTTCCCATTTAAATAACATGGAAATCATTGTTTTTTTTTCATAGTTCACTTCGGTTTTATGATTTTGCGTTGCGATCGGTCACAATCTGTAGTATATTAGAGACTTTTTAAAAGTGTCTAAAAACATTTTTCTGTGGCTTGAACTGTCTCGTCAGCATCGTTCTCGAAAACCAAATTTTTACAAAAATTGTTACATTTTCTTTATTATCGGGGTAAGGGCTAAACTGACAGAAAAAAATTTAAATAAAAATTTGTAGAAAATTTAATTTTCCACAAAAATACCTCTTTCCATATTTTGCCAAAGTGCGCAGTTTACTAGATAAATTCGGGTGAATGTATTAAAAATTAAAAAATTATTTAAATTTTAAGTTCTGTTCTATTATATCTTAGGATTAACTAATAATCGAAGAAGTTAATAATTATTTTCAATAAAAAAATACATATACATATATACAATTATTTTTCTAGAAAAAAAATTAATACGGCACTGTTTACCTTACAAAAACTTTCATAATTTACCGCGGAGAAATCATGAAGTAAGCTTTGATTGAAATTATCCTAATCTCAGACGCTTTGTTACCGATTTACTTAAAAAACATACTAACAATGTGTTCTTTTCAATTTACATACCATTCAGAAACACCCCGTACAAAAAAAGACAATTCGTTGTTTTACACCTTTTTATTTACAATGAGCTTAATAATGGTACGTAACTATGGTAACGGAAACGAAATGTTACTATAGTATTTCTTTTGTTTTTACTTCAGTGATTGCTTTGCTGTTTAAGCGAATATAGCCAAGTGATCAGAAATTAAACTGACTATTCAAAGCTTTTGCTTGCGCTTATTTAAATAAACAGAAAAAAACAAACACATTTTTACAACCTTTTAAACTAAGCAAAACTATACTAAGTATGTTACATATTACACAATTAAATACTATTGATTTTTTTATGATATTTATAATCTCTCACTCCTTCGGACTAAGAGGGGATATAGACGGCCCAACACCGATTTAGCTGAAATAGGTTATACCGTTTTAAAACATAAATTAATATACATATATATTAAATATATAAATTTAAATATGGATCATTTACTGTATTGTTTATCTATTGACCGTAAGATCTATTTTTTTTGTTTGGAAAAATTAAATAATTATTTTATAAAGTCAATTATATCGAAAATAATTATAAACTTCTTCGATTATTAGTTAATCTTAAGATATAATACAACAGAACTTAAAATTAAAATAATTTTGTGTTCTAAGTGAACTATAAAAAAACAACAAAAAAAAACAATGATTTCCATGTTATTTAAATGGGAAACAATCGAAGATAAAGAGGAAGTTCTTAAAGTTAAAATTAAGGGCTCAAATTTTCAGGGAATTTTCTTTTCGATGTGAAGAACCGAATTTTCATGTGTCAGCGGAAAACAAAAAATATTCGTTTCAAATGAAGCACCCTACTATATATATATATATATATATATATATATATATATATATATATATATATATATATATATATATATATATATATATATATATATATATATATATATATATATATATATATATAGAGCGTATCTGCAAGGCTTATCTAAGTAGTAATCAGAGTTGGGCAGAATACTAAAAATCGGTATTCGAATACGAATACGAATACCGGAAAAAGAGAGTACTTGAATACCGAATATTTGAATACTTCGAAGAAAAAAGTATTCGAATACATGAATACCCGCAATCGGTATTCGAATACTGAAACCGAAAAGATTCAAATACCACTAAACAAAACCTATGACAAAATTGAAGACCAAAAAAAATCCCTTTTGGTATTTAAATCATGACAATTTTTGTATTTGGATACTACTTACACCTTTCGGTATTCGAATACTCGGAACGCCGGTATTCGAATACTCAAAAAAATATTCCTCGAATACTTCTGAGTATTTGAATACAGAATACCGAATACTTAGCAAAATAGTATTCTGCCGAATAACGAATACCAAACAAACAAATGTATTCGAATACTATTCAAATACCGGCAAAAAATATTCTGAATACTATTCAGAATACCGAGTATTCGAATACGACCCAACGCTGATACTAATTACCGTAAGTGCCGGTTTTCTAGACGTATAAACCTTTTTACAGTTTGGTGAATGTTGAAACACATATATTGAATTTTAAGGTATCTTTTAGAAGCCGCGACATAAAAGTTTTTTACCCAATTTATGTATATGGATATAATAAAAATTCTTGGGTTTCTGGGGTCAGACTTTAACATGTCATAAAAGTGAGTTTTTCTCTTTAAATTGGTGTGCAATATTATAAATTTTCAAGTAAGGACTATACCCCTTATCAAAGATTGAAAGAAAATATTTTAGAAGGAAAGGCATATACTGTTTACAAATTATTCATAATATTTGGGGCTAAAACTAAGAAACAAAATTTAAAAAATACTTTAATGTTCAAACTCGATCACATGAAAACGAACTATTTGATGACAATTAACGAAGAAAGCTTTATTGTAAGAAGTTTGATTTTCTTTAAGAACTTGTGTTGTTTAAATCAAAGTCGATTGATGAGATAAGGTCACGACATTCGCCATATTGGCTAGCGCGGCTGTGACGTCAAGTTTGATTTTAGGCAGATCAGTGGCGTAGAATTAAGGAGAAAACAAAAAAGAACTGTATGTTGTAAACAAAATTTATTGGATTTTAATAGGCATAACCTAAAACAAAAACACAAATGTGGTTTAAATATTGAAAATTAAAACTTATCAAAGCGACGACAGGACGATGAGGTACCTGGCAGAGCAAAACAATGTCCATGGTTCCGTAAGTTAAAAACCATTTTAAAAACTTTGTATACAGGGTGTCCGCTAATGAATGGTACACAGAAAAACCACAGATTCGTTATGCCAAAATATTAAGATTTAACCAAACATATCTAATATCCAAAAGTTTATAATAAGGAAGATACGGGTGGTGTCATAGTAAAAAGAAAAAGTAAATTTATTTCGATAATTGTTCCCCCTTTTTAAATATCTTAATAAAACGGTATCTAGGGGTTTTTAAACATTAGCTTTTCAGATCAAATATTAATTTTTGTGTGTAGACTAGAGGGCGATGGGTACACTATTTAAAATTCTCTAAAACTAACAAATTTTTTGTTACTACCTGTATGTATGTAAACTAGTAAGCTTCTCTAAGCTTTCTGCACAAAAAAGATATACTTAGTAAGAATCGGTCTTGACAACCGTTTTTAAGGTATTCACGTTTTAGTTGTTCAGTGCACCCGAAAGTATGTACCTTCAATAACATCGTATTAGCTATAATTACAACTGCTTAGATATAAATAGCTGATATCTAAAAACTCCTGGAAACCGAGTTTTATTAAAATGTTTAAAACATATCGGAAATTATCGAAATGCATGAATAAAAAATATTTATATCCCTTTAACCCCCGTATCTTCCTTATCATTAACTTTTGGATATTTTTGCATAAGAAATCTGTGGTTTTACTGTGTACCATTAATTAGCAGACACTCATCTGTATCATATGTATATAAAAACACGAATGACTGAAAACTATTCGACTAAACATTATCAAAATCTCTAAAATAAAACGAGTCCGAACCAATTATATGTTAAGTCTCTAAACTAACCAACAACCAACAAACATTAACAACTGCAAAATATACAACCAAAATAAAAATGGCAAATTTCCACAGTTTTTACCTAACAAAGCTTCGACAAGGCACGACTCTGTCATCAGCTGATAATGCTACCAACTTTGAACAAAACTGCCAACCAAAATCGTAATTCTCACACCCTCACGTCCCTGACAAAAGCTATCCCCGGTCTTGCTTATGTCTAAACCCCTTCTCATAAAGAAACTCTGGGTTAAATTTTTCGAATCACAAATTTGCAAAAAGTGTTGGTCGCAATGAAAGCCCTTTTAATATTGTTATGAAAGGCTCAGACATCATGATATTCGATATTTTTTTCACCTTCAAAAATATTTTTAATTTTTTTTTCAAAAATAAGATCTTCATACTAAATCATTTTTTTCCCATTCTAATGTAAATCATCATTAAATGATATTTTTATTGCGAAAAAAACATGTTTAATTGGTCTGGCAAAGTTTTGCTTTCAAAGATGAAATATACGCATTAAATTACTTTATTAAAATATACGCATTAAATTTTAACAATAATTAAGTACTAAATTTCAAGCTTCTTCTTTTAACACGCTTTTATTAACTTGGGTTGTAACTATCTATCTATCTATCTATGTAACGGAATCTTTGAGCCTAATTTTAACCAACTTCCAGCTATTCGATTTCTTTGAAACTTTGCACACGTGTCAAGGACCGATGAAGATGCAATAATTTAAAAACAGTATCCCGTTATCTTTTTTGAATCGCCAGGAAAAAATTCCATTATA
>JACEGR010011859.1:0-13435 GCA_014170235.1 Listronotus bonariensis | reverse complement strand
TTTTTGTGAGTTAACCGATTTCTAATATTTTTTGATTTTCGATTTACACCTTGACAAATAATTTATAATTCTGATATATTAGTCCTGTCACGAAAAAAATAAAAATTGCCATTATACAGGGTGTGTCAAAATTTTGAGTTTTTTTAAATAAAATATAGCCTTGTCCATATATTTTTAGGCTTTGATACCTTTGTTTAAATACTATATTTGATATAAAACAGTTTTTATTCGCTAAACAGATGGGTGAAGGTGGAAGTTATAAGGAGATCAAAAATAAAAGTGTGAGAGTGCGCCTAAAACTAAATAATTACAAATTCTAATTTCTTTACCTGATCTAAGGTTTTTCCGGCTACTTCAATGCCATTTACTTCCAGCACCTCATCGTTTACAGCTAGCAGACCGGTGGATTCCGCTAGACCCCCGGAACGAGTCTTGAGATAAAAACTCCTGGTATTTTCTCTAACCCTACAAACAAGATATTGTGTCTATTAAACTGAACTTCAAAAAATAATCGTAACTCGTATAAAAATACAAATGGGCATGTATACTGTTTTACTGAGTTTAGTTATCAAATAAACAGTTTGACGTTCTAATTGCAGGTGCACATTGCAAGGAGCTTTGCTTTCTTTTATGACAAAAAGGAAGATGATTGCAAAGTCTATAATTAGCTGGAATAATTCTTTTAATACAGGATCCAAAAATGGGAAAAATGGCTGAGCCTATAGTTTTCAGGTTCCTTAGCCAAAAGTCGTCAAAAATTAAACTAATTTATTCAAACAAATTATGCCTGATTTCCTATAATTCTATAAAATAAACAAATATGTTTAAATACAGAAAAAATATAGATGTCCATACATATATAAAAATTGTTACAGAATATACCAGGTGCCCACGAGATCACTTTTCGGCTGCCATTTTTTTATTTCTTTATCAAAACTGACGAAATTTGGTAGGGTTGTTAGACTAACAAAAAGTCATTTTTAGGTGTATACGTTAGGCTTTTTGCGACTTCCGGTTTTACCGGAAATGACTAGAACTACTGATTTTTAAACGGGACACCCTGTATATTTTTTTTCATTCTTCAGACCGTTTTTAGTCGGAATACAATATTTTTAAAAAAAATTTTAGTCAAGAGAGTGCCATGATCGCTCTAAAATCACTCCTTATACTTTACTTACCTTCAGAGAAATACAAAATCAATTTTATCTTTTAAAACTTTTTACTAGAGGGCTCTAAACTTCACTTTTTAGTTTTTTACCTTAGCTAAAAACCAAAGTAGGACCATATCACTTTCATAATATTTCTAAATGCAGTATTTTAAAGCGAATCCAACAATGTAAGATACTAAGACACTTTACTTCATTTTCTTTTAAAAATATCATTTATTATGTAAATAAATGATCTTTTTGTTACTGAATGGCGTACGTCGCAATTTATCGCAGTTGCCATGAAAACAGAAACTAATAGAATATGTTGTAAAAACAATTGCTTGTGTTCCGTTAAAAGTTTAAGAAATAAAACCATTAGTTGTGTTTATGTATTTCCTACGATGTTAAAATATTATTGGATTAAAATTGGGTATTAATAAAAAATTATCTTAATACCAAATTTAACTTAAAATTATTTTAACATCGTTGGAGATACAAAAACACAAAAATATGTTTTTATTTCTTAAACTTTTAACGAAACACAAGCAATTGTATTTAGTACAGACTTGGATACAATCGGAAAAAAAAAAACATTTGTTGGCCGACTGTATCATGAATGTTGCACATCGGTCGGACGACTTGTTGCAAACTCCATCGGCAACATCGGTGGGCGTTTTCTCATCCCAAAGAATCGGCAGGTCGCCTGTTTTCCATTTAATATGGAAAACTTTGACGAGTTTGTACCAAGTCTGTACATGGCTTTAGTTTCTGTGTTTTCATGGCAACTGCGATACATTGCGACGTACGCCATTCAGTAACAAAAAGATCATTTAATTGCATAATAAATGTTATTTTTAAAGAAAATGAAGTAAAGTGTCTTAGTGTCTTACATCGTTTGATTCGCTTTAAAATACTGCATTTAGAAATATTATGAAAGTGATATGGTTTATTTTGGCTAATAATTAAGATGAAGTTTAGAGCCCTCTAGTAAATAAGTTTGATAAGAGATAAAATCGATTTCGTATTTTTCTGAAGTAAGTAAAGTATAAGGAGTGATTTTAGATTGATGGCACTCTAGATGAAAAATAAAAATTTGATTCAAAAATAAGATTTGACTAAAATTTGTTTTAAAAATATTGTATTCCGACTAAAAATGATCTAAAGAATTAAAAAAACAAAAAATATACAGGGTGTCCCATTTAAAAATCAAAGTTTCAGTCATTTCCGGTAAAACCGGAAGTCGCTAAAGCCTAACGTATAAACCTTAAAAATGACTTTTTCGTTAGTCTAACAACCCTATAAGTGTTTTTACACGTCAATTTACAATAATTAGACAAGAAACATTTAAAAATATTCTAAAATTTTCCTAAACATTATACTCAATAAAATAAAAAATACAGTTACATCACAATAACACTGACAGTCAATCACAATTATTAAAAAGTATTTAAACTAAAACAATAATGTTTTTACTAAAGTTTAGCCCTCATGAGAGTCCTGAAATAATTTATTCTTTTTTTTACCTCTTTAAGTCAAAATTCAAATTAACTAAAAAATAAAGCCGCTGCTCAGGTATTCATTCACAGAAAAAAAGGCATGTTTTAATAGGTACTTTTTTATAGTGCATCTAAAAATCTTGTCGTTCAAACATCTAATGTGCTGAGGAAGCGCATTAAAGTATGTTATACAGAAGTAATTGGTGCCACCCTGGATCTTCCAAGTCTATGAAAGTCATGGATTAAATCCTGACTGTTACGAGTATTATAATTATGGATTTGTTGATTAGTTTGATACAAGTGAATATTTTGTTTAATAAACATAAGGCACTGGAAAATATATAAACAGGGAAGAGTAAAAAGCCCCAATTTGATAAAATATGGTCTACATTCCTCCCGGTAGCCAATATTAGCAATTATGCGAACGCATCTCCTCTGCAATGTAAAAACTTTAGCAGCATGGGCTGAATGTCCCCATCCAATTAAAGCATAAGATAGCCTTGATGCAAAATTTCCGTGGTAAGCACAGAGTACAACATCCAAGGATACACAGCGAGAAAGACCCCTTATTAAAAACAATGCTCTCGACAATTTTTTACAAAGATTGTCAACGTGGGCTTCCCAAGTCAGTCCTGAGTCAAGTGTAACTCCAAGAAATACAACTTCTTTACCAGTGTCAAATGGCTTGTGTGTTTGTGACTGTCTTAGCGTAAAGTTAATGTGCTGAGTTTTTGTATGTTAAGACACAGCCTATTTGCAAGAAACCATTGCTGAATGTTGGATTGTGTTTCCACAATGCCCTGTATTTGAGATGGATGATAACTATTAAGTGTTGTGGTGTCATCAGCAAATAAGATTATTTTGAGTAAGTCCTGAAAATTTGGAAGGTCATTTATAAATATAAGAAACAACACCGGGCCCAGGACTGAACCCTGGGGCACCCCATAATTTATTGACTTTGAACTTGAGTTTTCCCCTCTAAACGCAACAAATTGGAATCGTGATGAAAGGTAGGATTTTAATAGGTTTCTCATACTATTGCCAACTCTGTAATATGGCAACTTTTCCAGCAAAATATCATGCCGAACACAGTTGGGTTTATTTGAACTTTTCTTTTAAAAATCACCTAAGGATTCACACCCATAATAATAACCAACTTATTCTGGAAACACCCAATATAAATCAAGTTCTTACCCATACCATTTTGTGTAACTTTTACACTGGTCCCATCCCTTATGTAAAACCCCAACGGCTTGTCTGATCCGTGCTTCAACAGGCGCACTCTCCGACAAGTTTCCGGAACTATGTCCACGTCGATGATCGCGGAAACCTGTCGGAAATCGTGCGGGTTCGATATTGGAAGCGTCTTCGTTCTCGCCGGGGTGCCACCGAGGATGGTGGATATTAGGTTCCGGGGTTTCATTGTACCATAGCCGTTCAGTTCTTCTAAGCTGTCTCCTGTAATTTAGAGTTCCTAACTTAATTTAAACTATTAAATTGTTAATTTTTAACAGACATTATACAGGTGTGGAAACCAACTGGTGGGGTCCGACGAAAGACGGAAGCGGTGGGCCAGCAGACTCTGATCTCATTCTGCTCAAATAGGCGCGCCCATTGCAGCGGTGAATTGCGGGACACCACAAAGCAGATTGCTGAAGGGGATTAAACGTACGTATTTCCTAACGACGGCAGTTTGGTTTCCATACCGGTATATGCTTTGAAGCAAGGTATGAATAAATTATAAAGTGGAGACTCAGACTCCATCGTAGCATCACTATTAGATATCAAATATAAGGGTCAATTAACTTTTTTGTCCCAGTTTTAAAATTTTCATATTTTTATGAACTTTTTTTTGTAATATTTACTTATTTTAAATAATAGGTCATTACTTCATTAACTGTAAACTGCAATGAGCAGAGCACTTTCAATCAGTTTTAAGAATATAACCAGAAAAATCCTTATTAGGTATGTTCCATGTACACAAAGTTCGAACCCAAAACAACCAGGATCAAAATGCAGGGTCACTACCAACAGAGCTAACTAACTTGTCAATCATTAAGACATATTACCATATCCCAAGGATAATCAAATTTTCCTACGGACAGCAATTCAGTTATTCAAGTGACTGATTTTTAAGAGAGTGGTTGTCCGACGGATATTTTTATAACTTTTAAAATTTTAAACTGTCTGATAGAATATAGTTAATTTTTGTTTTTTTATGCTTACAGTAGAATTTAAATCAAATACTATCCAAAACTCCATAATTTATTAATAACTTTCTTCAGCTATTCAAGTGACTAGTTTTCCAAGAGACTGGTTGTCCGACGGACATTATTTGAATTTTTTGCTTTTTTTTTCAGCTCACAGTAATATTTAGATCAAATACGATCTTAAACACCATAACTTATTGAAAATGTTAATTACTTACGTATTTCTGCAGGTTGTCCGACGGACACATATTAAAGCCAACCACTTTTTTTTGCGAAACTTGGTCGACCGAGGCCGCAGTTATGATAAAAAAAAGATGAATGGTCGTAATCATTTACCAAGAATACCGACTTACCGAGGCGTACAGACTACGCCATTTATATTTTGATTTTAAGAAATATCGTGGTTGTCCGACGAACATACGGTGTGACGGATTTTTCTGGGACCAAATATACATATATTTTTAAAAAAATGTCAAACTAAACAATTTAATAAAACATAGTGTGAACACCTAGTATAAAAAATTATACATTTTGGGAATTTTAAAAATATACATTTTTGGGAAATTTAAATTTTAATTGGGTTACTTAACATTGGGAAATTTGGTACAGAAAACAATACGTGAGGTGTCAAGGTTTAAAAAGTATAAATCAAACAATTTTCTAGGTTACTCTTATAATAATAAAACAAAAACATTAAACAAGCTGAGTCGCCTAGAAACGCAAAACAAACACTGAAAAATTTAATATTTAAAGAGAACAAAATTTTAAGACGGGAGATTGTTTTATCAGGGGAGAAGTAGTTAGTAAAGTCAAGCATAAAGTTAAAGTTTTAGTTAAGCCCCGTACGGGCTATCCCTAGGGATATGCCCGTACTAAATTTAGTTAGTCAAATAAGTTAAGTTGGCCTAAAAAATGTGAAGTTAGTTTTGATGGTCCACCGGTCTCATTGTCCCAATAGATAGTTCCATATGGTACATTTGCCCAGTGACGTAAAGTAGACCTTATGTATGTAATTCCAAAATTTTATACGTCACAATAGCATATCTTTTCTTAATAAGTAGTATACCCATATATTAATTTTTAAAATTACAGTTATTTAACTACAATTGTTTTTTAGTAATATGAAGTATATATATACTAGTGTTGCAAGAAGACTAAGAGTAAACTTATAAAACACGTCACTTTGAATCACTTGAAGAACTATTAAAAAAGTGATAAGCTAAAGAAATAATAACAATTAATATTAGTTAATGATTTGTTTTAATTGAAATTTCACTAAAAAAACACTTGAACTTATTTATATTTTCTGTTTTTACCAGGGACATAGTGATTTTGCTCTGGGACAAATAAAAGTTGATTCACCCATAATAACAAATAATATTGGCCACTAAGTTCTTCAGATTTAAGTATTTGTGCCTTACTTTTGTATGTGTGTATACAAGTCATGCCAGGTCGATGCTTTCTATTGCAAAAAGTGTGTTGAACACTAGCAGGCAGAAATTAGACAAAGCCCGCATTTAAACCTTCTACTATGGAGAGTAGAAGGGAGGAGTACCATCTGAATATGTCCATAGAAAAGAGCAAATTAAGGTGGCGTCACAGTAGCAAGTGAAAAGAGATAGATACAAAAAATTAAAAAGGAAAGAAATACTAAAATCTTTCCAGCTGCTACTGTGGCGCCACCATAAGTTGCTTTCTTTCGATGGGCACTTTTTCAACTTGTCCGCCGTAAAGATGGTACTCCTCCCCTCTTCCCTCCATACCTTTTACTATGTCGACACGTCGATCACTCTCGATCTTGCGTTATACCGTTTCCTTCCCACATATTGGCAAAAATTGCCAGGAAAGGGGATATTCAGGCCCCGAACTTTCCCCTTTGTTCGTTCTTTTATCCCTAGAGTTTCTAGAATGTGGAACCTGCTGCCCGCGAAGGTCTTTCCTTCCCCCAAAAATCTTCAAGTATTTTAAGTCCCGTGTCAACAAACTTCCTCTTACCCTGCTTAAGACACCCACGGTACGTTAGTATTTAGGCTTTTGACCTTCGTGGTTTGTCCAAAGATTTAAAAAAACATGGAAGCCGCGCTTTAACCCAGCGTGTTAATTTGGACATGTTTTGGGTATCGGACTGGGCAAACGCGTCTCGTTTTTTATCGGACAAGTTTACCACAATGTTTCGGTTTGCAATTTTTACAGATGCTAAAAATGGTAAGGGTTACAATCGTGAAACACACCCAGTTCTGTACCCGAAATATGTCAATTTTGAGCCTTACAGTTTCGTGACTGTAACCTTAACCATTTGTTGGAAAAATGGTAGAAAAAAATGTAAAACATTGTGGTAAACTTGTCCAACAAAAAAGTGACGCGTTCGCCCAGTTCGACACACAATATCAAAATTGACAGGCTGGGTTAAAGCGCCGCTTCCATATATGGTAGTATGAATATTCGTGGTAGACTCGTCAAAAGTAACACCACCAAATAGGTTTTTAAAAGGGTTATTATTATAAAATCCATTTTATTGCTGGTCCAGACACTATAATTATTTGTAAATTATTTTAAACTTATACTTTAAAAAAAAATACAATGTTTAATTCGGAGAAAAAATTACTTTTTAAGGCTCTGCTGTAGATACTGGACTCACTAAGTTTTGTCCGTCAACCATACAACCTCGCCAAAAAAAAGTGTCACTATGGGAAGCTCTTTTAAATGTCAGGCATAACGCAACCTAAATTTTAAAAAATATAGAAGTCGGAAACAGGCGAATCGGGAAATCACCTTCCTTCTAACCTGGTTGGCAGTTTAGCATTTTTATTACTTATTCATTTCACCGGATGCATAAATATTCGCGTGTTGAATTTTATGATCTAAAGATAAAAATATTAATAATTTAAATATTTTCAATCCATAAGAAAAATTCCAAGACATTACTCGGTATAATAATGCCCATAATTTGGTCAATAATGTTTGCAACACTCAGTAAACAATTAATTTGGCATTAGTAGATATCGATTATAAATTTTAAAACAAATCATGCCCATGATTAATAATTTATTTAAATATTGGGGCTATTTGCATGCATAACCATTAGGAATAATATTTATAAAATCAAACTGCCAAGCATACCAAAAATATTTGACACAAGTCATATAGGAATATAATAAATTTCTAAGCTATTACACATTAAAAAATATTAGAATACAAATACAAAAAGATAAGTTAAGCTTTGTAAATATTTATTCATGATAAGAACTGTGACATTTTTTTTTTTTTTGTTACTGTTGACAGACAAAAATTGAAAAAAGTATATTTTCTAGAAATGCTTAAAACCATTTTATAAACCATTATAGGTAAAACTAAAAGTGTGGTTTATTTTTATTTTTCCATCCAAAAGACAATAAGATTTAATCCTTAACCACTAACATGCAATTTTTATAACACTACCACTAACATGGCATCTCTCAGACACTGTGCAACATGTCTTTAGTTTTCAAAGTCAAAATGTTTGGTGAAAAAGAAGTAGGCAAAATTATTTTAGTTACGAAGATACAGGGTATTAAACTTAAAAAAAAAATTGGTTTTTTAATAATATCTCAAAGATTTGTTAGTCGATTTTTTGAAATTCGGCAGTATTGTTCATTATGATAAGAGGTCACTTTAGCACTAACTAGATGATAATTATAAATTCCAGCGGCGGCGCCAGGGGCAATCGTATGCCACTGCATTGTTAAAAGTTTTTATATATTTTTTTTTATTTTGGGTAGGCAGCCAAATAACATTTTTTGTCCATTGTGACTTGATATTTGTTCGTATCTTTATTTTCGAGAAACAAAAATAAAACCACTTTACTTCGTGTTTAACAAATGCCAAACAATAAACCTTTAACATGGATTTTTGAATTAATTAATGAAACTAAACATAATTTGAAGATATGATCTGTAGTTCGGCGGTTTCATTTAATGGATGGTAATTGTTTGGGTACACGCCAAAAATTAAATTAAAAGTACCAAAAAACCAAAAAAATTAAAACAAGTAAAAAGATAGCTAAAAATCGACGTTTCGGTGGCAAGTCTGCCACCGTTGTCAAGATAAATTAAATAAAAATAATAAAATAAAAATTAACTATTATTAAGGTTTTAAATTTTAAAATTTGTATCTTCTTTTTATGATATTTTGAGAGCTCTTTGACATTAAATGTCAAATATGTTTGTTTGGTTATAGTGTCATAGTGACATAGATAACTGGTTGCTGGTGTATTTATTGTTTGTGTTACAAAAAGGTGAATAGTTAGTTCATTTCTAGTCTTCCTGAACGATACTTTAGAAGATTGTGCGAATATTAAATTTATGTCCTATTCGTTGAATTTTATTTGTTCTAATCAAAATATAAATATTGAAAAGAATATTTAAATAGATATTTTAATTCAAAATAATTATCCTCTTGATTTCATAAATAATTGTTTCCTTGAATTTGAAACTCCAATTATAAGACAAAATCAAAATGAGACCTATTATAAAATTTATTTTTACCATACATTCCCGGACTATCAAATAAAATTCAACGAATAGGACATAAATTTAATATTCGCACAATCTTTAAAACACAAAACACTATCAGATCTCAATTAACAAAAACAAAACCATACAACTTAAATGAAAATACAAAAAATGTCATTTATAAAATACCTTGCGAATGCAATAAGTTTTATATAGGTGAAACTT
The DNA here is from genome assembly GCA_014170235.1 of Listronotus bonariensis. Lineage (NCBI taxonomy): Eukaryota > Metazoa > Arthropoda > Insecta > Coleoptera > Curculionidae > Listronotus > Listronotus bonariensis. The sequence goes on along the minus strand of JACEGR010011859.1, from coordinate 3,866 downwards.
GTAGACCATTAGCCAAACGCATAAAAAGAACACAGATCATACATTAAAAACACAGAATTTCATAAATCAAAATCTGCCAACACGCATTTGATAACAATCATAGAATAAACTGGGATGCTTCGAGCATTTTAGCAAAGGAAACTTGTTCTAAAAAACGCAAAATCAAAGAAAGTGCGTATATATTATTAAATAAAGATAATTGTGTAGCATCAATTTCAGTTAATTTAAATAACACTTGGTTGCCTTTGCTTGATACTGAAGTATCTTCAGGAAGACTAAAAATTAACTAACTATTCACCTTTTTGTAATACAAACAATAAATACACCAGCAACCAGTATTATCTATGTCACTATGACACTATAACCAAACAAACATATTTGACATTTAATGTCAAAGAGTTCTCTAGAATATCATAAAAAAAGATAAAAATTTTAAAATTTAAAACCTTAATAATAGTTAATTTTTATTTTTATTATTTTTATTCAATTTATCTTGACAACGGTGGCAGACTTGCCACCGAAACGTCGATTTTTAGATTATCTTTTTACTTGTTTTAATTTTTTTGGTTTCTTGATACTCTTAATTTAATGTTATGGCGTGTACCCAAACAATTACCATCCATTAAACATAATTTACCCACTGCTTTTTTCATCATTAGTCATTATTTGTTCTCATTAACAATTTCTCTCTCTCCGTTTGGCCCACCCTCTGTACAAATGCTTAAATTTTACCATTTAAAACAGCAGGCACTATGATCTAAAAAATAATTTTTTGTTCCTTACCTTTTCTCTGTATAATAACCCGTAACATTATTGGTTTGGCATTTACAAGGAGCTCTTCTCAGGTTATCACATCATTATTTATTGGCAACATATCTTGATCACTGGGGTCAATATAGGAAATTAAAAAAGCCATGTCCCTAAGTTTATGCAGTCTTTCCAAACGAGGGACTTGAAATCTTCGAATTTGGCTTGGGCATTTGCGTTCGAGGAGAGAATCTTCGGAATTCGGCCTCAAACCAACAAGTATGTTGAAAGGTGTTAGAGGCAAGTATAATAACAATATTCAATAGCTGTATAGTAAGAACATTTTAAAAGCGCAAATTCGGTACCCTTTGAAAATAATACAAAAAACATAAAAGGCCGCCTGCAATCGGACTATTTTATACAAAGGCGCCGCTATCCTTTACAGCGACGCGCCGATACACTATGGGATAGAAATCCATTATTTTGGCCAAAAAGCAACTTTGAAATTTTAATGGCTCATGCTGTGTATTTCAAAGTAGATACTCCAAACTACATGTACGCAAAATTATAAAAAGGATATGACGACTTCTATTGGGGTAATAAGAAACTTGAAAATGTATTTTAAGTAAACATAAATATACAACATTTAATCTACTTAGTTTAATATTAGCCTTGTTTACTAAAAAAAGTAAAAGAGTTTAAATAATAAGAGCTATTGTTGTGTTTCCGATGCAGCCTCGCGAAGTCTCGCTACTTTTGTCAAAGATTTTTTTACCTCTTTCTTTATCAGTTTTTGTACTTACAATTGCCTTCCTACTTTTTGCTACTTCTGAGTGTAAGGACAGATACAAGATTTTTTATAATTTACAAGGTTTTCCATTTTAAAATTTAATATGTTTTGTCCTACACTGTATATCCTAAAAGATAAAAGCATTCTGATGAAAGATATGGATTCTACAGAATCTACCCAACAAAACAGTGTTTTTTATTTATTTTATACGTTAAAAAATAAAAAAAGTTGGGAAGCTGTATCTCTATTACGCTTCTAAGAATAATTTAAAATTATTTTTCAGATTTGGATGGTCATCTTTCGAAACTAATTGAGATAGACACATCAAATGTAGTATTTTTTTAAAGCATTTTAAAAGATTTTTTGGTGGTGATATAATATTCAGGGTATTCCATTTAAAAAAATCATACCTATTGTCGTACCCTGTATATCATATGAGATAATAATCATCGGATTACTGATTAGAATACTACCGAATTAACCAAAGAGGCTGACATTTTAGTTTATTTTGTACAATAAAAAATAATAATGTTAAGGGGGTGTAAATTTATAACATATAATAAGTTTTAGGTTTCCAAAAAGCATTTGTAATAATTTATAATATTTTTCCAGTAAAAAGCACCCCATTTTAAGTTAGATTGGTAAGTTTCAGAATTTTGACCAAAAAATGAATTTCTATCCCATAGTGCGATGACCAGCTGCATCAACCGGCATATCATAAAGAAATATAGCAAAGGCGGCCGCGAAGTCAAGCATGCCGATTTATTTGCTTTAAACTTTTTTGTGATTTTTTTCTTATCAAAGAGCACCGAATTTACATTTTTAAACTGTTTAAAAAAACTAAAAAACACGCTTTTATATGCAACCGAACTAAAAATTAGAAAATAATTCTTCATTACAAAGAGTTTGTCACTTCAGAGTAAAAAGCGTGGGGTGCATTTTACTATTTTTTTCATAACTTTTCCCTCATAGATATTTGCAAATAGAATAATTATAACATTTAATATATTAAGCACCCCACGCTTTTATTCTGAAGTGACAAACTCTTTGTAATGAAAAAATTATTTTCTAATTTTTAGTTCGGTTGCATATAAAAGCGTGTTTTTTTAGTTTTTTTAAACTATTATTTATTTTTCATTTTTTAGTTCGATATATCAATTAGTTTTCTGCGGTCATGTGATATTGAAATGTTTTACGAACTATTTCGTAATCTCATCATTTCATTTAAAGCTTCACTGTTGCATGGGGTTTTTTAAAGGAATTTATTTATCCTGGCGGTCCTAATCAGGATAACGGGATACTGTTTTTAAATTATTGCATTGTCATCGGTCCTTGATACGTGTGCAAAGTTTCAAAGAAATTGAATCGCTGGGGAGTTGGTAAAAATTAGGCTCAAAGATTCCGTTACATAGAAGTCTAACTGCACCAAACCATTTAATCAAACAACCAATTGGAAATTGCTCGGCCAGGATGTAAAAACCATGCTTAAACTGGGTTTTACTTGACCTGCCTGTTATTTATTTGGGAATTGTTTCTTGGGTCAAATCTAGTAACTGAAATTCTGACCCTTCTCGACGATCATCGACGATCTCGAAATTTGGTACACTTCCTTAAAGTCTCTGATGACAATACAATATAACATATGCTTTATGATTGTAACATGGCTGCCGATACAAATGGCGGGATTACATATGCCTTACTATACAACCTCAACATGGTATCAAATGGAAGGCTTGATTGGTAGAATAGAACCGACTATAAAAAAATAAAATCCAGACGGCCGCCGCCACAAAAAATGGCGGATTATATTTTTTCACAAGTACTAATATGTCGGAAGGGCTTCGATTGCAGAATAATTAATATAAAAAATTAAAATTGTATGAAGGTTTAAACTGCGGATTACATTTCAATAACTACCAATATGGGTATCAATGGAAGGGCTTGGTTGGCAGAATAGAGCTCACTATAAAAAAATAAAATTCAAGATGGACGCTGCTGCAAAATGGCGAATTACATATTTTCCACAACCACTTCAATATAGAATCGTTGGTTAGTTCTGACAGTTAAGAGGCGAACTCAATAGATGAAGTATCAACTAACAACAAAACTAAAAACTTGAAAATAAATTATGTAAAAACTTTTATGCCAAACTGTTTTGTGCTAAAAGCTAAAAAATAATTCGGTAAGTCCTAGCTACCAGATCGCACAATCTTCTCATCAATCTGGGTATTGATCAGACAAATAATAAAATCGTTGGGCAATTGACATTTCTATCATAATATTTACTCTGGATACCTTCAGTTTTTTAAAATATGTATTGTATAATTTA